>CAJVPY010000455.1:0-26891 GCA_910591965.1 Dentiscutata erythropus | reverse complement strand
GCAATATATATACTAGATTAGTACTGGTACTAGTTAGTTGCAGGGGTTCAATGGTTAGCCCTGACCCCAAGTGCATGGGTCAAGCTATGGTGTAAAGTTACTAAAGTCTGGGTGAATACATGAGTGAGACATGTACCCTAGCAAAAGCGGCAGCTAAGGCCTGGGTTATACGATATCTACATTGCGCCTCAACATATGATGATATTGTGGCCAACATTAGTGAGGTAACTGGGTTGGGCGTCCTGCTAGGAAAGCCGGCCTATTGTCTAATTAAAAGGTGTCAGGTGGCTCAATGTTGGGTCTTGACAAGCCTGGCTCATCTTCAGTACGTATTACCAAAAAAATATATATATATATTTTTTAATAGAGATGTGGCGATTTAGTGTAGTGGTCTAGTCATCACCTTCTCCAAGTGGCAGGTCTAGAGTTCAAATTCCAGGGATGATGATATTGAAAAATAGATCTGCATTACGGTTGATAGCTATGCTTATTGATTAAATCTAAAATCTGTAATTTTGGTTACACCATCTAGAAATGGGAGCTTTAGCACAATAAATCTAAGAAACTAGCATAACCAAAAACCCATTTGGAAAGCCTCAAGTAAAGAGGTAGCCAAAACCTTTACGGTGCTTCAGGAAAAACCAAATTTGGAAGTTAGAACCGAGACTGAAAAACTGAGTGATACAAGATCTTTAAGTAGAGAATCTACTAACCAAACTGCCAATTTGGCTGGTATATCCTCCGCCATTAGGACCTGGTCATTCGGTTCTCCGATTTCGGGCCCCAGTTCGAATTTAGCCTTCTTGTGATACCATCGAAGATTACTGCTACTTTCTAACTCGGGACTTCCCAAATGGGTTTTCGGTTATGCCAGTTCCTCGGCTTTATTGCGCCATTGCTCCCATTACTAGATGGTATGACCGAAGTTACAGATTTATCTAAAATCTAACTGATAATCATAACCGTCAACCGTAACACAAGCCTATTTTTTCAAAATTCGTCGTCCGTGAGATTTGAACTCTAGACCTGCTACTTGAAGAGAGTGATGATTAGACCACTACACTAAGTCGCCCACCTCTTAATATTAAAAAATATATATATATATAAATTTGCTAATTTTTGCTATTTTTTAAATTTAATCTTTGTCAAAATATATTTTGCAAACATTAATAATAAATACTTTTAAAATCTAATAGCAAGCAAATAAACTAAAATAACCAAATATATTAATAAAACCAATTTTTCCAATTTTATTATTAATTTAAAAGTAGAAGATATCATAAATCATTTTTTATATAATATACACTGTATAGCAAATCAAGACCTTAAATAGATAATAAAAATACTGTATATTACTAATAAAAATTTTTAAAACTCAATTAATTTTTGTTCAGGGTTGAAATCCTATGGTTTAGTGGTTTAGACATCCAACCTCCTATAAGCAGGTTTTAGGTTCAAGTCCTAGTAGATATGATCTACGAATATTTGGAAGTATCTGCTGTAAAAAGTTCAAGTGAATACAGGTCTAGATTAGAAATTTCTAAAAGGAGGTCTATTGTAGAGTAGTTGATACTACATGTAATGATGATCATTACAAAAGGTTCTATTATACAAAGGTTGTGCGTATAAATCTGTAATTGGCAAGGTAGTACTAACAACTCCTAAGGTGGCATTGGAGATCTTGTTTGGGAGAATGACCAAGTGATAACCAGAATTAGAAAGTAGTAAGAAATATAGTAAACACAAAGAGACCTGTAGTAAAGAATTGGCCTTACTAGATTTGAAACACCTCTGGCATATACTATTTACTTGATTTAAAAAAGAACAAACTTCTATAAAGAGTTGGCTGAGACTTGAGGTATGTGTAATAACTTAAAATAGCTAGAAGCACCAGGCTGGTAGTGTAGCAATACATGAAAGAGATGAAGAACACTAATACCAAAATACCAAGCAACTAATTTGAAAGTGGTACAAAATGCAAGTTCTAATTAGGTCTATACTTCTAAGCCTCATAATCTAAAATATTGAAGTAGTGAAAACACCAAGTCTATTTGGAGTTAGCTTCAAATAATTTGAAAGATTTGTTTCACAAAAACACTATTGAAAGTAACTTTGTTACAATCATTCCTATACTCTCACATAATACCAATACACAGAAGTACCTGTTATCAAGAATTGGCAATGCATATGATACATATATAACATTAATTAGACCATAACTCTAGTTAGATAGCCATAGTGCCACCTCATCTGCAAAATGATACTTTGTTGAGTATAAAAGCCCCACATTGTATTAATACATAATGTGAAATCTATAGTAGCAAGAAAAAATGCTTGAAATAGAAAGGCTGAATGGTCTAACCAATTTGGGAGTAACTTTAATAGTTATGAGGCCTTCTATAGAATACCAAAAAAGAGAGTTGTATGTGGTAAATATGAGAGATACAGGGAATATAGAAGAAAGTAATGTGTACAAATTAGGATATAGTAGTCAAATCCAGGTAGTACATAAGTGAGATATAGAATACTCTGGTAGGTTTAGGTTACAGATAGTAGTCAAGACCTGTCTGAGCTATATATGAGGGTAAGTTAATAAAAAAAGGACAAATCATTTTTAGTAAATTTTTTTTAATTTTTAAATTAAAATATCTCAACAACTATTTAATCAAATTTGCTAAAAATTTTTTTATTTTAATCTTGAAATTATATAGAATTAAAATAAAAAAATTTTATTGAATTTGATAAGATTATTGCCAAGATATTTAAGCTCAAAGTCAAGAAAACTTTTACTTAGAAAAAATTTGTTACTTTTCTATTGACTCCCCTCTATATACTTGTAAGAATTAATATGTATGTATCACATAATATATACATATATATAATTATAATAAAGTTATAAAGGCATGACCTTAAAAAAAAAAAAATTAATTTTAGTTAAAATTTTATAAATTTGTAAATTAAAATATGCTTTTTCTAATGATATAAAATTTAATTTTAATAAAAACATGTATATATCATAAATTTGTTGCAGTAACCTCAAATTTGCTGTATTACACAAAATCCTTAGTTTTGATAGGTTAAATCATATGATCATATGATTTTTGTAAACAAAAAATCAATACTCAATCTTTAAATACATATTTCTTGGCAAATATCTAATTAATTTTAACAATTTTACTACTCTTAGAATCAGAAAAATCTATTCTATAAATTTTATTATAAATTTAAAAATAAGTTACTTAATAAAATTTTTTTTTATTATAAAAAAAAAAAAAATTTGACATCATTATCATATGAAAATTGATCTGTGCATCCTCTACCTTTAACAATTTCACTAATAGAAATAGCTTTCTTACAAAAACCTACACATTAGGTAAAACACTACCAAATAATTTTTCATGAAAAATTGTATCCAGGTCATTAATCCCAATTCTAGCATGATATTTAGTCAATTCATCTTTATCAGTTTCTTCAATGTACTTTAGAGTTCTCCAAATCCTTTCAAGTAAATCTTTTGGAATTATAAATATTGTCTGTGAATGTGAGAATAAACCACGAAAAAGAGATAACAATAGAACTATTGATGCTTTTTTTTTTTTTTGAGTAATGATGGATAAGTTAGTATGCGTTAAAGAATCGACAATTTATTAATATATAGGGTCAATATAAAAAAGTTAAAACCATTATAAAAAAATACCTCTTCGAATTTCAACTTCTTTTTGAATATCCAAAATATTCAAAACCCAATCAATGATATCTCTAAACCAAATTGATAATGCCAAAGGAGATGTTTCGCACGCACATCCGATGATACTTAATGCAGATACCTTTAATGTCTGATTTTGATCTTTGTTTAGAACAAATAGCAATGGTGGCAAGAGTGCCGTTACTATAAAGAATTAGGCAATAGAGTTTAGTTAATCAGCCCATCATCTTAAGTACGCCCTCCATAAGTATATGCGCTATGTTTGCCCATTTTAAACAAACTATGAACAATCCCAGGCTTATAGAACTCTTACTAAGATGCCTCTGTTTATGGAGGGTTGAAAATACAAAGCTAACAAGAATAGAAATATTTACCATATTTTCCAAGTACATCTCCACATCGCTGAATAGTTTGCAAAATAGCCTCCCCAATACGTAATCGGTTATCAAAATTTTGCGAACCATCGACATAAATTGCTGTCAGCTTTTTCATAATTTTTTCTCCATGAATATCAGTTAATGCAGATAACCCTTTAACAGCATTAAAATATATAAAACTATATATGAATGAATATTATATTAGTTGACTTTATGTAACAATTGTGATATAAATATTTATTAAGACAACTCACCTCTCTTCATCTTGAACCATATTCACAAAAATGTCCAAAACTTTATTCAAATTTTCTCCTTCCATAATTATATTTTTTTCAAGAACCATTTCTTTAAGTATCACAAGACCACGTGCCTTAATTGGTAATATATCATCTTGTAACGCCTCCATGGCCTCTTGAAGTTTTTTGTAACCTTCTTGCCGGCGAATTTGTTCGTTACTATTATCTACATTTGAAGCTTGTGATGACGCTTCACGTGCTGAAATAGTTAACTGTAGATTTCGTGAAAGTGAGCGAATTGAAGGTGAATGATGGTTTTGTAGTGAAAGGTTATTTTTTATTAAAGCTAATAGGCTGAAATCTTGAGCTGAAAGAACTTTATGTTCTTTTTTTTTTTTTGATTAGAAGTAAATTTAGTTATTAAATGATTGCTATATGTTATAAACTAATTCGTGATCCGCCTAGGAACCAGTTAAAAAACATAGAAATTTACTGTTATTTTTTGCCTTTTTATGGAATCTCGCGTTTCCCAACGGATAAATCGATTTTATACTAAGTAAACCTCTCTTCTACTTCTAGTAAAAGTTGTAGAAGAGAGAATTACGATCATAATGGCGGTTAAAATATTAAAATCGGCCCAGTGGACCGTGAGACATGAGCATTTTTGTCTTGGAGACTATGTAGTAAACAATGAAATAAACATATAGTCGCGAAGACAAAAATGCTCATACTTTGCAATCAATTGAGCCGATTTAACGGTTTTAACCGCCGCATGACTGGAATTCCTTCTCTACAACTTTTTTAGAAGTAAAGAAAAGTATAAAATATGTCCTAGGGCAACCAGACTCCAAAAAAGGCAGAAAATACATCCCCACAGTTTACTATGTTATTTTTCACTGGTTCCGACTTGAATTAAATACAAAGAAAAAACTTTAAATACCAGCCAATAATGATGTCATGAGAGTTAAGGTTAGAGATAGAATTTCATCATCCTCATTCTCATCCTCCATTAATTCACCTTCACTCATGTCCTTTATAATGTTACCCAGCTCACCATATATACTTTTATTTCCGCTTGTATCTCGTTTCACACGACTACTTTTCTGATGATAACGCTCCAATACATTATTAACAAATGCAATAATTTGACCAGGTTTTTGTAGAATAACAGATCCAAGGTTTTCAATCATTGATAAAATAAGCTGAAGCAATGTCAAAAAACTAGAAAATATTTTTTGCTTAGTGTTCAGGTAAAGCAAGCAATTTGTTAATATTATAAAATGCAAGATCTTACTATCTTGAATTTTGTTCATGCATCTGAAGAGATTGTAATGATGTATATTCATTGAGGATATACATGAAGAAATCTCCTGCTAATTCATTGTTTGATATGCGTTTCAAGAAATCAACAAATATATTAACGTCTACCGAAGTTTCAATGTTCGAAAAATTAAGTGCTACCCTAATATAAAATGAAGTAAAATTTATTTTCACATAAGCGGCTTAAGCTCGAAAATTGAAAAACCGTTAACGCACATTCTTAACCTCATGACCACACCTCCAGCTGTTCCAGGAGCAAAGTAAATTTCTCCAACATCCCCAGTGTTAGGAGCTATCCGTCTTTTAGTCTTCCGGAGTAAAATTTCTTTCAAACCTTCAACACCCTCGTTAATGTTTAAGATTCCAAAATAAGCCAGTAAAATATCTGACACAATATTCTTCAGAAAAGATTTAGAAGAACATGTGAAAGAATACAAATAATATAAAGGAACCATTGAATCTTCTAGAAACATTTGCAGTAGACCAGGTATAGGCTCACTTCCAACTAATATATGATGTATCGTTGCGATTGTTAATTGCAGAGATTGCTCATCCATTATCAATGGATCAAGGTCTGTAGAAGGATCATAATGTTGGAATGATTGATTATCTTCTGGAGTTAGTCCCCACCATTTCCATAATATATCAAATATATTAGCAATTATGAACTTTTTGGTGATGACTGGAAATTTGTCAGCCATTCTAATGATTGTGAAAGCAGCCACTTTAACAATAGGCAAAGTTGTATTATTGATGTTAGGTGTTTGTAAGGATGGCAACGTGGAGGTTGATTGCAGTATATTTAGCAATTGTGGGCATATTATAGTGAAATAATCCTTTTTTAAGAATGAAACATTAATCTTGCTATAATCAATTATTGGTAAGTTTACCCTTCACAAGAACTTACCTCGGGAGATTTTGCCTTAGCAGGAACAGAAAGTATTAATTTCGAAATTGTCTCAAATTGGGATAATCCAACTAAAATTGATAACATAATTCAGTATAAAGAACATTCTATAGGTATTTTTCAGCATGAATATAAATAAAATATATAAATTAAACCTTCACTTCCCCCGCCAATCATAAAACTCATAACACTTTTTACTCCATTCGGTCGTAGCAAAATTTGAGTCAAAAATCTGCCACAAACATTTTTAAGCCATTTAGGCGCTGGATGAAGAGGTGATCCTAAAAGCATTGTTAAGGCTTCTAAAGATCGGAATGAATCTTCTCTAGTAAAAAAAAATTTAAGATATATAAAATCAACGTTTGAATAAAATGGAATAATGATAAGAAAAACTTACCTCTCAAATAGCCTTCTAAACATACTCACAGACTCTTTTCGCATCAATATGAGATCTCCATGCTGTCCCTCAACTGCACTTTTGTCAGTTAAAACTAATTTATTCTCAGTATGCACACCTGATTTATCACTTGTTGGTAATGGCCCGTAAGCCAATTGTAATAATGCAGAATAAATATCCGTGAGATGTCTTGCTCGTATTGTTGAAGATACGGTTGTAAACATCTGTTCTAGCGATGATGAATACGCAATTTTTATTAATGATTGCATTAACTTAAATAAATAAGTATGACGTGATTGAGGAGATAATCTCTTTTCAGCTTCTTCATTTGTTGGATTATTTGAAAATTCTGCAATTATGAGTTACATTAGTTAGGCGTTGTAAACTATAAAAATTAACGAAATTTAAAACGTACCATGCTGAAAATGTCTTGAACGGGTTCTTAGTGAAATTGGAATACCAACGCCTGAAATAAGGCAAGGACATATTCCCCAACTTATCACTATCTCGAGCATCGTATGGACAAGGCTCATATCTCTTATACCCAATAATTCAGGCTCATCGGCTTTTTTATTTTCTTCATCAATAAAAATAGAATTTTGGTATTAATTATTGTATAATTTCAGTATAAACATGCAGTATAAATATGATTATAATAATACCTTTAATATCAATAATATTTATCAATGTTGTCTCTAAAGATCCTAAGAGCTCTAAACATTTTTCTACGAATTTTTCTCTTACAGTTGTATTGAAGGGTTTCTCTCGCATAACTGACTCGGAGATAGCTGTACTAGTTCCATCAGTTTCATGTGCATATTCATTTTCTTCAAGTTGTTTTAATCTTGAACTTAGTTTTTCTTCTATTGAGTCAGCTTAGACAATATAAAAGACATGCGTTTGTATAATTAAATGATTTATTAAAATAACCAATTTTGTTAACATAGATACCTCGGTTTTCTTCGTTTGACGTTCCTACCAGTATATGAGCTTTATTTAACAAATCAAATAACTTTCTGTCAAGATTTTTTAAAGTTTCTGTATTTTCCATATTTTTTGAAAATTATAATTAATATGATTTTGTTTTGGCAATATAAACAAATACTGCATTGCATCACATGATCTTAGTAATCATGGGAAATTACGGAGCAAAAAATTTTTATAGATAGCGCAGTAATTCACATCTTATAATCAAAATTCTCACAACCTGTAGCAATGCCCAAAAAAAGTCATCGAAAGAAAAAAGCCCAGCAAGAGGACTTTAAAGTAAAATTAAGAACTTTTGGTTAATGTATAAACTGCGAACGCACTTTTTAATTAATTGTACATTGCAGAAACCAAAACTTAAAGTTGGCAAGAAGAAACCTCAAGCCAGTAATTTCACAGATACATCCTTCAAATCTAAAGGTAATTATCATTAGCTCATGGTTATTTATTGACATTGTACTAAAGTTGACTAACAATACCTCTAGCAATCTCTTTACCTGAGCAGAGTATTGCCAAAGACAAATCAGAAGAAATAACCAATACTCGAAATTTAACATTAAACGACCTTGTAACACAATTAAAACATTACAGTCCTGTAACAAGAAAAGGCAAGCATATTTCCTTAACTAGTGTACGATAAACATAATATGCAATTTTCACTTAATGGAATCTTAAAATTTCCAGATTCTATTCAAGGTCTCAGAGATTTATTCCATAAACATCCCTCCATTTTATCACGATCCCTATCAACAATTGTGAATCCTCTTTCACGCTTACTTGTTGATGATGTAAGGCATGCTTATTTAAATTAATATTTTGTCCCTTACAGTTTTATTCTTATTACCTGTAATGTTGACTATACAACAGGACAGGGGTGTTCGGAGGTCATTGTTAGCGTTCTTTACGGAATTCTTCCTAAAGGTGCAAAAGGTACGAATCTAAATGTTGTACTCCTATTTAGTAAATAGAATACGCTATTAATATAAAGAATTATATTCTTTATAGTTTGAGCTACGACCATTTCTTCCCCTTCTTATAATATATACGTGCTCGGCAATGACACATATATATGATGATATACGGACAGATTCTATTAAATTTATGGAATTATGGCTTGAGATTGCGCCGGATGTTGTGGTGAACGAGTTTTGGCAGCGGGTAAATTTCGTCATATTTAGAAGATTAGATCGTAATGTATTGCTTATAATATTATATTATCAGATTGTGCCAAATTACATCAGATTATTAACTACGGACACCAGCATCAGTGTCAATAGTTCAGGTGAAAAATTTATGTGAATTTCGTCTCTTATTGGTTCTTTTTTTACTAATGTACTCGATATTTATATGTAATGCGCATTAGTTTCCAATATTATCAAGAATTCAAACCAATTTTGGCCACTGGAAGTAAGAAAATTATTTTATGATTTTTAAATTAAGTACTTTTTTTGTTTATGAATATATAATTCGGTCATCATGTTACACAGATAAAAATTGAATTACTATCAAGTTTTCATAAAATTTTAAAACATGGACTTACCCTTGAAGGGAATGAAGACACGTAAGTTACTAATCAAATAATTAATTTGAATAAATAAAGGTATAACCTGTTTCTTGAAATTATTTAATATTAAATTACAGGAATTTGATTTTCCTGAACTTTTTGTCTGCTGAACATTCAAAGCAATCAGCACATTTTTCCAAGCAACATGTTTTTGTAGATTTAACACAAGCTCATGAAATGGTTTGTTTAAAAGGACTTATTAGAGTTTGTATATACTGAATATTATGTATTAACTACAAGCTTGCTTAGGCTGAAGCTGCACCTCTTCATCCATTGACTTCAACTATCTTGCCTTCTTTGTTTTCATCTTCAATGACTTATGCCACACAATTAAATATTTTCAACTATACTACATCAGTATCTACGACAGAAAAAGATACAGATCGGATTAATATTAGCATAGAAGCATCACAGCATGATATAAATAAAGAAAAGAGTGATTATGATTATTCAACAACGCAGAAACGTGTGGCTAACACAAAGGTGATATTAATTCATTTTAATATTTCTTTTAATTTGCAAATTCTAATACAATGGTCAAATATTCAATTTATTCAAGGATCTATTAAATACTTTAAATCCTATACTCCTGTCATTATGGTTAGACACTGCACCATCAGTATTTGGGACAATTTTATCTTTAACTCGTATAACATCTGCACTTCAAATAGTTTATCTTGTAATGAAAATAATAGTTATATTATGGAGAACAATTTTACACATCATATTCATGAAACAGGTTTTTGGATTTATTATTAACAAACTGTTTAGAATAATGCATGGTTGAGAATTTATTCATTTATTAAAATATTTTAATATAATGACAAACAGGATATTTTGGATAAACAATGGATAGAAAACAACTTAAAACCATTGCTTAAACACTTTATAATATACTTTCCATTTGGTGCAGAGTCCTCTGATGTGTGTGATGTAAAGGTTGGTTAGGTCACATTTTTTTAACAGATTTTCAACCAAAGATTTTTATTTTAGAGTATTATTGTTAAATTTATAGGTTGAGAACATTATACAAGAAATGAATATTATATTTTGTGAATTGGTGATATTATATTTGGCTGCAGCATCTTCAAATTTAATAAAAGCTGATAAGAATAAAAAAGGCATATCAATCAATACAGAGACTGGATTATCTTTTCAAAAACAAATTAGTATGGAGACTGGACCATTTTTTAAAAAACAAAAAAAGATTTCTAAACCAGAAACTTATGAATTACATTCTTTGTGGATAGAAAAAATTTCTGAATATGTTATACAAATTTTGGAATCTGATGTAATACATTTTTATTTGTGATTTATTATTGAATTTTTTTTATTATTATTAATTTTTAATGTTTATAGAAGTTAATTAAAGGTGATAATAGATTGACAAGAATTGGATTAAAATCAGAAAATTTGAAAAATTTAATACCTACATTTTGGGGATTATTAAATTATTCTGATAAAGAATTGCAAGAATCTATTTTTCAGGTTTGTTTTAATTTATTTAATTATTTTTATAAAGAATCTAATTTATTTAAAAAAGTAATTTATAGGCAATATTAGATTATTCAAAACGATGTCATACTCAGTCATTAGCAAAACAAATTTGTATAAAATTTATTTCTAAAATATTAATGGTATAAATTTTAATATATAAATATTTACAATTTATATACATTTTAAATTAATAATATTTTTTTAAAAGCTTCAAAGCTTTTCAAATTATAAAGATTCTTTTTGCATACAGAAAGAATCTTTCTTAGTCAAATCGCTTCAAAGTTGGGTATTGATTTTGCCAAAGTTGTTATGTGAATTAAAAGCAAATAATTTTGAAACTAGTCAGGTAATATAAATAATTATTATTTTTTGATTTTGCTGTAGTAATGTTCTTGATCTATAATTGTGAAATGTTTAGGATATTTTGAATGTCTTATGTGATATTGCAAAACGTGGAAATAAAAGTGTTTTAGCGGAAGAGGTAATTTAAAAAAATTATTTTACAGCTTATAGATATTTTTTAATTTATGAAAATTCTATAAAAATAGATTTTGGAACAACTTCAAGTGTCACTAGTACCATTTTTTTACATGGATTCAAATAATAAAGGTATTACAAAGATGAATTTTGTTTTAAGATTTTTAGACTAAAGGTTATTTTCAATTTAGAACCTTTATATGGGCCATTTATATCATTACCGCAAATACACCAGCGTAAAACCATAGAATTTCTTTTTTACTGTCCAAGAATTGTTGATGAAATAATATTTGCGCTAAAGCAAGTATTAAAAAGAGATGAGGCTATATCCATTAAACATTATATTATGCGTTTATCTGAAAAGTTTTCAGAACATCTTTATATGCAATAAAATTTAAAGCTAATAATATGTGTTCAAGAAGCTTTAATTTATTACGTAAATGCGTAATCTCGCATCCAATCTTATAATTTAGTTCGATTAATTGAAAATACTTCTATTAAGCCATATAAAAGCGAATCTCATAATTGTATAGCTTTATAAATTTATGAAAATTTTTACTCTCATATACGCGTCTTGCGATTATTTTTACAAAAAAATTAATACATAATCCGATTCCAAAAAAATTTATTATTTAACCAAAACAAAATTCACATTTTGAAAAAAAAAAAAATTATTGCAATTTTATTTGAACATAATGCATCAAATGTACATTAAACTAGTTTAGCCAATTATCACTTTAATATGTATAAAAAATGATTTATCTTTGATTTAAAGACTGTCCCATTTGACCAATCTGTCCCATTGGTTGTAAGTGAGGAGTCACAGGACTATTTCTAGGTTGGCCGTTATTTTCATTCATCAAAGAGTTATGCATTGCATTGTGACCATCATAACTAATTTGATTTTGATTTGGACTATAAGAATAGGTTTGCATTAATCCATATTGATTACTTTCATTAGAATTAGGAATCATATAAAATGAATTGAATGAAGTAGGCCATGATTGCTGTGGATTTGGTTGTATAGGTTGCATCGGAGGTACAATCATTGATTGAGGCCCGATTTCGGTATTGCCAGTAGGAAATGATTGATTCGTAGGTATCGGAAGTAAAGGTCTTGCAGCAATAGGTGATTGGCTATTGTTATTCATTGCCGCCGCATATCGCTGTTGTTGAGACGAGAAGGAATTCACGGATGGAATGCCAATATTTGATTGATCATTATTATTCGCCGTTGTAGATAACTGCGGATGAGAAGTCAGAGAACTTAAAGATGGAATTCCATTAGGTGATTTTCCATTATTATCCATAGATATATGATTCATGACTGTAGAATGAGATCTTGAGACGTCAGGACGTGATTGATTATTATTTCTCTTTAATCCAAGAGGAATTTGACTTGGAGGACGAATACCACTACGTGCTTGTATATTGTTTTGTTTAATATAACGATCCATTTGATAAGATTGCGGAATTCGTAATCCTGTACGTGTTTGATCATTATTCATAAGAGAAGCTACAGATACCAAAGATCTTGCGGGTTTTTGATTTGACTGATCGTTATTAATCATATTCACATCCTTAATTTGATTGTCTATTGATATCAAGGTTGACTTCTGAGATCCGGACGGTGAATGTGACGAAACGTGGTCGGGTAAATTAGATAACGTACGATTTACATGTTGTAAAGGACTTTTAGATTGCTGAATCGATGATTGAGTTGATTGTGGCATTACTTGATTTGTTTGCTCGATCAAATTTTTTTGATGGAATGCTAATTGATTTGCTTGTCCGATAAAATTTATGGATTGTTGAGATAATACTTTATCTAATTGACAGTCCAAACCTATGGATTGTTGAAAAGATTCTTGATTTATCTGACAATTTAAGCTATGAGATAATAACAACGTAGGATCATTTAATTTATTCATACTCTTTCGAGGGGATTGACCACTATTATTCGGACTTTGTAAAATTTTGACGTTTAAAGGTTTGAATAGGCTATCGAAATTTACCTATAATTTATTTTTTAAAATAAAATTTGATTAAAACATCAGTTTTAGGAGTTGTTCTCTATATAAAGAAATGGGCTTACTTTTGTAGGTGAATGATTATAAGCAGAATTTAGTTTATAATGCGCTTTTGAGGGTTTGATTAAAATTCCTTTCGAAAGCATTTCGGAAAGATACCTTTTCGCAGTATGCTGAAAATTCGGAGGCACAGCGTAATTACTAATAACGAGTATATATAAAGATATGAGTCATGTGATTTACAGAGATTAAAGTTTACGATGATTATATTATAAATATTATTATATTTATTCACCCTTTTATCCAATTGTAAATTGTTTGGGCAGTGTTACCATTTGGTTGAGTAATAGCGGAGATAGCCCTTATTATCATATTTGAATAAATGTTATATTCATCAGCGTTCATACTGATAGGAGGACCGTCGTTAGAAACAGGAGACATTATTTCAGGAGTTTCTTTTATTTGAGAAGGTCGTTCTAAATCATCCAAACGGGTTGGTAATGATAATTCCGAAATGTCCATTTCAGTTGAAGGAGTTGCCAATTCAGTTTTTGGTTGAAACTCATCGGGTTTTTGATCGTTCATGTTGAAAAATCTCTGTAAAACATTTGCTGGATATAATGGAAGACCAGGTTGCATGTGTTCAGCCAAAAGTATGAGATCCACTAAAACGGCTTGTGGTAAGGAAGATAAATATTCCACTTTCTATAAATTTATTAAATATATATATAAAATTATTAGAAATATTAAATATATATATATTATTAAAAATATTAAAAATTAAAAAATATTATAATATATAAATATAAATTACTTGTTCTCTTGTCAATAAAGCGGAAATTGGTAAATCAGACTGTTCCTTGATAGTATTTGAAGCTTGAATGTCCAATTCAGCAGTTGATATATCAGTATTGGGAGTAATTATTTGTTCACCGGGTAAGATTTTAGTAGAAGTATCAATCATCTCAGGATTATTCATTTTCTGACGTTTTTTTGTACGCGCCGAATTTGTACAACCCATACAAATCCATTCCTTATCAGAATCAGCAAAATCATCATCGATCGTCGGAATATGACATAATTGATGATAAGGAGTATCACATCGATCACACAAAACGATCCAATTTCCTTTCTTGGATAATCCTTCGTGACAAATTTCGCATACAATACTATCAATTTCAGGATCTAACGCGTCGAGTGGTGAATTAGACGAATCATAAGAACCTAAATTTTGTTGGGAATCTTGAAAATTTTGGGATATATCAAGCGAATCACCATTATTATCAGAGCTCATTAACACATCATAGGGTTTAGAAAGAGTTTTTGAAGATTTCTGATTACGTTTTTCTATAATTTAGATAATTTAGATATTTAGATAATTTAGACAATATAATTTACTAATTGATAATAAATTACATAAAAAATAGATATATATGAAACAACATACCCAAAGATCTTTTAGAGGACTTTTTTGAATCAGATGGAAGTTTATTAGATTCAGCCGATGGATCTTTTGCGTCGTTAAGTTTTTTTTTGGGTTCGATATACGAAGAAGGATTGAAAAAGATGGGTTTATGAATTTTACGACCAGATTTAGTTATTGAAGCGGAGTTTTCCGTATCATCTAAGTGATGACATTTGAAGAACGCGTAAGATCAAGAGAACAACATATATATATATATAGAAAAATAGAATGAAAAAAAAAGGAGAAAGAAGAGAGAGTAAAGAGAAAAATAGAAAGAGAACAATGAAGGAAAAAAGAAAAAGGGGATAGAAGAGACCGAGACCGAGGAAAGAGAAAAAATGAATAAAAATAAAAAAGAAGGAAAAAAGAAAATGAGGGATATTTGTATATATATATCAAACCATACCTTTTTTCAAACTATCATCACCAGAATCATTACCATCTTCAGAATATAATTGATTTTCGACAACAGATTGTACGGAATCGGTATCGGCTTTAGGTTTCTTTCGTGACGTCGATTTTTTCGATACTTTCTTTCTTCCTTTCTCGGACTGTTGAGATTTAGTTATCTCACTTTCTAATGTTGAAACATCATTTCTATCTATTAAAACAGATTGAACTGGTATCTCATTGACCTGGACAGATTCACTTTGTTCTAACTTTTCAATTTCTTCAAGAATCGATTGCATTTCATTATCTCTTGGTGGAAAGTGGGTATCATCATCAATCGTAACTTCATCCACTTGTTCATCGTTAGTTTGCGTAAGATGGATTTGATCAGGAGTAATAGTTTTTTCAACTTCTTGTTGATCACCTCCGTTTAACTCTTGTTGTTGTGTATTATCATCTTGAATAACAGGAATTTGATTTGATTGATTGAATTCTTCTTCAAGCTCAAAATCACCATCTTCTTCACCCTGATTTAATGAAAATATTGATAAATCAAATATATAAAAAAATGTATAAATCGTTTAATAATTGATCAAATTACTTACCCACTCAGTAAAATTAATTTTATTATATGCGTCTCGATGGACAAAATTGTTCTGTTCTAAAATCATAAAATACATATCATCAGAATTAAAATAACACGTGTTAAATATAAAATTCACAACCGATTTAAAGTTTGCAAGTTTATACCGGAATATGGATCCGGAAGTTTCATAACCATTCCTTGATCTTCATAATTCATCATGTCAAAAAAAAATCTTTAAAGTATTCAAAAGTTTTTAAAAAAAAAAAAAAAAAAAAAATAGGAACAGTAAAAAACTTTTATATAGATCAAAACAACTTTAATCTATTAAAAGATAACGCGAAAAAAATTTTTAAAAAAATAAACAGGAAATCATTTACAAGAACAGAAAAAACAAAAAGATGAAGGCTTTGTGGGAAAAAAAAATCAAATATTGACAATGAACTGTTCTAAAAAAAGGAAGTCGTTTTAACTCATGATACATATGTTTTCTTTCTTTTTTTAGGTTTCACCGATCCTTTTGGGTTTTCCGCAGTATTACGTCATTACTATTACACAAAAATTATATATAAGGCATACAATACTCTATAATAATTATCATTGCCATAACAGGTTAGTGGATTAATAATTCTAAAAATAGGCTTTTGAATATGATATATAACAGATATAAAAGCTTATAAGCTTATCGTGCGTTCTTATGAGTCTTATGAATGATGCCATATTTTTTTTTTTAATACAATGATTTCTAAAATGATCTATTGAATAAACTACAGACGAATTCTTTATCATTTTTTAATTACACTTTTAGTTATACTTTTTAATTATACTTTTTAGTTATACTAATTAATGATTTAATAATAAACAATATAATAACACAATATCGTATTTTATGATCTATCTCAGATATAATTCGTTCTTTATATTTTAGCTTATAATATCACGTGTTTATCCTGTTAAAATTTTATTAGTTTTTTATTGACGTCTTGATAGTAATGATTAAAATAATCATCAGACATATGCATCACTTCTTACGCCCATCAAAAAAGCTAATATGAATATAACACAGCAAACCTTATCAGCACAAAGGATGATTGTTTTTTAATTAAAAAATACATGGTATGATGATTTTTTTTATTTGTAGATTCGAGTGATAAGGAAAAAAAATATATTCGCACTATAAACAAAATATTGTCATTAGCGTTAGACTATGAGTAATACCATATTTACATATACAGTATACTAATCCCTTATCGATTTTCAAAAAAAAAGTATTGTTCCGAAGAAATGAATTTCTCGTAAATTTTTAACCTTAGTTTTTTCATGCGAAATCGGAACAAACGAATATGTATGTGTGACACACTGAGACAATGCTATATTATGCATAATTTTTATCAATAAAAATCTGTCCCATCAGCTCGTGAATCTCCGATCAATGCAGCAATAAAAAAAACCTGATTTTTTGTACGTAATAATTTTTTGCAATGCAATAAGAACATATATACTAATATAGTAAATATAGTAATGATAAATATATATATATATGTACTGTATTTATCGTTATTATAACGATAATTATAGTTTTTTTTAATTAATTAAATACGTATATTTCTCATAATTATATGATCTCAAAAAGAGCTAACTATGAAACAATCGATAAATAATTTGATATATAGTAAATTTTCTATGCATCAAGTTCCATTTGTTCTAAAACTTTATCAATTCTTTCAATAATTCGATTATACTCAATTTCCCATGTAAAACTTTCTTCACTAACCCTTCCATTTTTATCTAGATTATCTTCAAGTACTCCACATTTTTTTGACAACCTACAGTAGATCATATATCGTGAATGAATTCGTATAAATAAATATACTAAATTTATGCATGCATGCATTATTAAATATACAATTATAATATATTACTTACCAAAACCTAATATCATCAATAATTGGTAAAGAATCTGTTTCTTCTCGTTTATAAATACTATTTATATTTATAAATAATATTATTAATAATATTAATAATATTATTATTAAGAATTCGTTATTGATTTCAATATATTACACGCTTTAAATTAATATGTCACTAACCTGTGTGCTGATTCTTGAATCAATTCTAAAAATCGTTGATCTTCCAAAACTTCTTCAATGTGTTCTGCAAACCATCGCGAACACCACTGTTCTAATCTATCAACATTTAAATCAAGTGCGGCTCTCATTAAAGTATAAATATCTTCTTGTGGTTCTAACTGATTAGTCAATACTATAGATGCAAGTGATTTCAACTTATCAAGTAAAAATTTATCTGCTTCAATAAGGACTTGATACGAAAGGTTAGGTGGAATATCACATTTATCTATATAAATAAATTCTAATATCAATACAAATATTTCTGGTGTACAATAATCTGAAATTGTTATTTTGGGTATACGACGATTTTCATAATAAATTGTATCCATCTGTCGGCTTTCAGCAAATGGTCCTGTTATTATGACTTTGAAATATTCTGATCGTTCCGTAAGGAAGACCTTATGGCAAGGAAAAATTTCTTGATCTATTTGAATACAAATGTCTGCTTGTGTAAATCCTTGTAATTCTCTACCATTTGAAATATCTTCGCTTGGTGTTCCATCATCTTTCATGTACATTTTACTTTTTAATATATTATTTTTAAAAAACTTTTCAAAGTCTCGTCGAAGTTCTTGCGACTTTAATTTATCAAATACTTGCGCTTCTTTTTTTGAAATTTTGCTATCAATATAACGTTCCGCCAGACTATCTAATTCAAAATGTTGACACAATGATATCATTTTAGTTTCTAAATCTTTAGTAACTGCGACTATTTCGCCTGTATATAAATATCTTAAAATTCCACGAAAACATGTTGGATGCCATTGTGATTCTAGAACTTCTATAACTTCATAATTACGCCAGATAGTTTCTAATTTATTGGCAAAGTACTTTGATCGTGCACAAAGAATGCATCGATGTGCGTGAATTTCTTCAAAAGACGATAATTTGAATACCACATCACTGAATGTATTCAGTGGTTGATCGTAGAGTAAAGTCAAAAATTTGAAATATGGCTTTGATATAAAAAAAAAGGTTATAGAATAGTTTAATCAATATATTGTTAATTATAAATTATGGCCTTTTGAAATGAAAAAACTAACCTGGCTCTCATCTACTGCTTTACTGAATTTGTAATCGAGTAAAAGCTGCTTTATCTCAGAAGTAAGTGCTCCATATAAACAACTAAACAGATCAAATAAATAATTAAAATAATTACATCAAACTTGAAGTCGAATTTAAAATTGAACTTGAAATTAAATAATGAAACGAACCGTTCTCCTTCAAAGGTATCTCGCTCACACCGGGCACCATTCTCTAGTAAAAATGTCACCACTTGTTCACAAAGTACATGTCAATTTGATTTGTTCTTATTTCATGAAAAATATACACCATTTAGTATGCCATTCTCACGAATCTAACCTTTGTAATGTCCACTTAAAAATTATATGATTATCAATTTATTAAATTTGGTTTAATTAAAATAAATATCTGATACATGATGTCCTTACCATAAACAAGCCAGATATAAGGGCGAACATTGCCAGTTATCTGTTTTATTAATAGGTGCCGAAAAATCTCGAACTAGACTGTAATATCAGATTCCACAGAAAAAAAATTTTTTAATGCATTAGTATCGAACAAATATCGAGCGTAATTTTCGGGTAAATACCCAACTTTTTACCTTTCTACCCTCTCAAGATCACCAGAACGACAAGCATTCAACAAATCTTGAAAAATTTTATCTATACTATCGTCATCACTTTGACTATAATCATTTCGAAGAATGACACTAACTGGCTTAAAAGAAGTCATTATCACTCGCTCTTTGAACGTGCTATTTTTATTAGCGTTAATAATTAATAAAATTTTAAAACTACGTACGTAAAGTTTAAATTTTACCTAATTCAGTATTAATATTTTGTACTTCAGTACTTACGTGTATATGTTATATTAAACCGCCTGCAATCTGCCTATTTTTGTGTCCACTATTAATTATAATTTTTGGTGTTCCACACGGATAAGATCGGACGGGTATTTTGAAAGATCTGGGATCTGAAGAACCGGATCGGATCCAGATCTTTCAAAATACCCATCCGTGCTAGCTCAAGAAATTGAACGCTTAAAAATCACAAATTATTTTTGACGGACCCTTTTACTGGTGAATTAAACCCAAAGCTAGCGCTAGTGTGCACTTAGCGTCAGGGAGGTACAGTATTCCGTTTTTAGTTTTGTGTGATAACATCACATTATACAGTTATATAAATGACGTTAATTATGTGAATCGATTATTCTAAAATTTTAAATCGATAAATCGATTACAGTAGTCGGGGTCCGTGTAAACGGAAAATCTCGTGATGCGATGCCGATAAACCGCTTTAATTTTCTTCTTAGGCTTAATAATACCAAAGAATTTTCGAAGTTTCAAGACGTTCATGGAAACCAATCAGCAACCCCTTAAGAAAACTGAACCATTGTCTGGTATTAAACTATTTTGATCCCTTTTTTTTTATATTATTCCCTCAAAATTTTTATTTATCTTAATATGAATTAGTGCAGTGGTTGTTGAAAGGCCAAAAACTTTGAATGGAGAGTCATCAAACGGCCCAGATTTCGCAATAACTGAAAAACGAATAACACCCAGCGAATTTTTGTTACAATATCCTCGAGGTTTGCTGAATATTAGTGATCATCTGAAATCCAATATTATAATCATACAGCAATTTTTTATAGGAGCGTATACAACGGCGCGTACTGTCAACAGGATAGCCATTATGGATCTTCAAGGACACATAAATCGTACATGTAATTCCTTGAAATTGATAAAATTCAAAAAATTTGAAAATTTATCTATTGAAGGAAATCAAGATGGATCTAATAATAATGTTTCAGAAGAGATAATTGAAGAAACAGAGCCAGATTATGTTTCACAGGAAATGGCACCTTACAGGGATCCGGAGTTATTTAAAGAATTAATTATCCCTTTATTGAAGACTGGATTAACAAAATATTTTGAGACTGAAGAAGAAACGCCATGGCACATTAAGGGTGTTGGTGAGGTCAAAGTTACATGGATTTTGTGTTATTCTTTCAAAGTAAGTTTTATATTTTTATAATGTTTGATATTGTTGCTACTTTTGACCTATAATATTTGTCATCAATAATCAAGGAATCACGTCCCATATTGGCAGCCCATTTTACACCTTTACACGCATCTAGTTCGTCCAAATGCAGGGTATAAATATTAATTGTTTAAACGTAATTTTTATATATTGTGCTTTCTTTCGGATTCAAAACTGTAGACAAACATGATTTTTTATTTACATTAGGTAGAGGTATACGGAGAACCTAGAAAAGTAGCTGAAGCAAAAGATTCACAATGGATTCGGTATTTATATTTATTATGAAATATAGATACAATAATTTTTTTTCTCGAACTTTGTTTTTAATTAAGGGACCGTAAAGATCTTGAGGCTTCAATACGACCTGGTTTCAACGAACTTTTACTTTCTGATTCTAATACTCACAATATTTACGAAGGTTTAAGTTCAAACTTTTTCGCTGTGATGTATAATCCTGATACACGTTTACCAATAGTCGTAACGGCACCATCGCATTTTGTGCTCGAGGGAACGATTAGAAAAATTGTCACAATGGTCTGCGAAAGGGATGGAATTGATTTAAAGAATTGGTTTCCAAATCTAGATGATGTTGCTAATTGGGAAGGAGCTTTTATCACCAGTAATTTGGGTTTCCCTTGACTGATTGAATCGTATGCCTTTTGATTATAAATCATTTTCATTTCTCCTTATTATTAACATTATATTTAGGTACATCAAGATTAGTTCTTCCAATCGAATTAATTCATTTTCGTGACGGGAGGTATGTTATTAAAGACATTTCAGAAATTCCTTCCCATGATACAATATTATGACTAAAGGATCTCTTGCAGTATATGTGACCCCTCGGATAAAAAATATATTAAATTGATTATAGAGGATAGGGTCACCTCTACAGCAAGAAGTCATTCCACTGAATACTGCTTTTAAATGTTTACGCAATTATTGCTTATAATAATACTGTAAATTTATATAACTTCATGCAGGCCACCTATTAAAATACCAATAGGTAATGAAACAGTCGAGCATATCAAGAAAGAGGTTGAAAAAGAAATTTTAAATAGAGCCTATTCCATTATGTAGTATTATTAAACTAATTTCATTAATGTTAATATTAACTTATATAATTTGTATTTAACTATATTTCATCAATGAGATTATAGGCCAAATTTTATTAATAAGATTTAATAATTATTAGCATTAAATAATATGATTATGAAATATCATTACTATTGGTCTCTTCACTTGTTTCATTATTATTAAGAATCACAGGCAACCAAGCTTCCTCAGGAATAACTTTAGCCCATTCTAATTAAAGGGAAAAAAGCGACTATTAATTTACGTATGCACCAAAAATAAAACATTATTTCGTATAAAGAATTCGACAAACCAGGTACAGCAGAATCAGGAATTTTGATATTTTTCATAATTGAATTGATAATCGCCACATCGTCTTTTAAATGGTTAGATATAAATATTAATTTACATTGGAATCAATAGAACCTACTAATTATATTTCTGTGAATAAATTAAATCACCCTCTGAAATTTTTTCTTGATCAGTCGCACGGATTTGTAAGGTTTGTGATTGAATTTCAAACTTCCTCTATGCCGATCGATATCGAAGAATTGGCACAAAACAAAGTTACTTGATAAAGGTGTTATATAATTATTGGTCACATAACGATCAATAACAACAGTCAGTTGTAGAGATTGTACCCGTCAAGAAAATCTCTACCCAGATATTATTAAATTACCTATATAATAAAAATATCTACTCGGGTACAATCTCTAGTCAGTTGTTTGTCAAAAATTTTTTTGATGAATAAGGCAGTTATTGGTCGTTACTTGACTACCGTGGTGCACTGACAGAAGACCAGGGATCTAATGCAAAATACCGAACAAAACCTAGGTATATTATACGCTGTGAACCTCGCAAGAAAATATTTCACGTACATACATTGCGTTTATAATAAGCAGTTTAGAACTTGAAAAAATTTATAGAGATCCTATGTTTTGCGCTGGGTATTTTGCGCAAAGCATAGGGATATTTTAGTCAGTGCACTAAAGTAGTAACAGTATTATCCTTCTAGCCAGTAAGTCATAACTGCCTGAAGGATGATTGATGATATTATTTACGATATCTCAACGATAATCAAGTGATACCTCACGATCAGAATCGTCATTTTCATCATCTTTGTTTTCTTCATCCGCATCTTCATCCATATCTTGAGGCAACAATTCGTATCCAAATGGTTCTAGTTCCGCATCATTACTACTATCATCGTCATCATCACGGAAATGAAAATCATCAGTATTTTCAATTGTCGAATCAGAGGGAAAAATTGAATTTTGAGAGACAGACAAATCGGTAATGTTATCTGTGTTTACATCATTAGTATTATTTGCGGTGTCATGATTATTTAAATGCTGAAAAGACGACTCTGCGATAAAAATTCAAAATTATGTATAAATTTCAGGGAAAAAAAATTTTATATTAGAAAAAGAAGGGTTAAATTCTGACCTTGATACATTCTTTTTATTAAAAAAAAATAAAGAGAGTCTAAGGCGATGTTTCACTGACACACTAAAGCGGCTAATATCACGTGCACGGTCTCAGAAGTGTTTCGTATTTTTCATCGGTAATTGCCATTTTTATTTTTTCTAGAATTATTTGATTTTAATAACTATATTTATCTTGGCATACGTATATAAAAAATTATGTCGTTACGTTAAAAACACATTAAAAGAAGTCTAATGTATTTTATTTTTGTATATTTAATAGTTCGAGATATTGCAATTTTGAAATTTGTTTTTACCCGTTAAAATCGCCAATTAAAAAACATCACTAACCACTTGCACTATGTTTGTAACTAGACTTGCATTACGTGTTACCATATCAAAGAAAAAGGTACGTATGTACGTACGTACGTATTATACGTATCAAAATTGCGAGGATCAATTCAATGTGAATGAAACATAACCAGCGAACAGCTTGTTTAATTACTTACTATAAACGACAAAATGCCACAAAAATATGAATCTGTAATAGCCTTAGTTAATAACGATAGCGTTTTTAAAACACTAATATATACCATTTTATTATAGCCTCGTCTTGCTGAAATTTCGATTAATTCTCGAGGAGAGATTAAAATAGATAATATATATATATATTATTTATAAAAATCAAAAAATATCGATAAATCGGATGATTTTGTCACTATCAGGTGATATTACATTATAAATAAAATGATAAAAAGCCTCAAAAGTATTTTTTAAATATTTCAAAAGTACAGATGTTGTCCTTATATTCTTCAGGACAAATTCAGTGTGAAGAAATAACAAAGAAAATTTCGGAAATTTTATATCCTTTGGGATTTGATTTAGTGAAAGCATTTCCCGCTCAGAGGTATCATTTCCATTTATAACCTTATTCTATATAAAATTTTTTTCAATCAATTTTTATCTAAAATTTTTATATATATACGAAAATGTGCTATAAAGATATAACTCAAATCTATCACCTGCAAGTTCATTAGCTCCATTACCAACATATTTTCGGACATCAACTTTATCTATCATTGTAGGAAATACTAAACACCTTTGGCCAATTTTTCTAAAATTTTATGCAAATTTTCAATCAGTAACTAAGCGCAAAAAATCAAACAATCGTATAATTTCATCGTCATATGACAATCCACTTGATTGTTATACCATCCAAAGCATCACTTCAGCCGTCAAACAAGCGATTTCTATAAATAATTATTCTACTAAGTATTCTGATGTGAAATATGACATACGATATACCTTTGATTTAGATGAAAAGAAATTTGTAGCCTTTCAGCGATTGGCTCAAGATGCTGGATTGGCTTATTATAATAAAACCTGTTTTTTGTGCGTTCATGAAGAATTTGGCCCTTGGTTTGGATTAAGAGCCGTTAGTACGTTTCCTTTTTTTTTATAACGATTATTATGTCGTAAATTATTAAAATATATACAATTGTATAAAAATAAATATCTATACGTTCTGTATTTTAGTAACATTTGATATAGAAGGTCCACCAAACGATTCATTCTTATTTCCACCACTTAAAAATCCATATCCCGAAGGTGATGCATTGCTTAAATCAAAGTTAGCAAAAATTCTTGGAACTGAAAATCATAACTATCACCAACTCACAACACCGACATATTCGTCTAAGTCAGAATTTACTAAAATCAAATCGGGTCTGGATGATGATGATGATGGTAAAAGAAAAAAATTTATGAATTCGTTTGACAATGCAAAATGGTATGAATGGGTAGAATTAAGAGACTTTGCATCTGGATTTATGACTAAATATAATCTAGAAAAATATAGGTACCCTGAAGAACAAATAGAATATCATTATACTCATAATTTAAAATTGTTACAAGAATTGTGCAAGAAGATTTCCTGATTTGATTTGATTTGATGTTAATTACCCTATTTTTTTTTGATTTATTTATGTTTGTCGCTTGGCTAAATATAGATTTTATTAAATAATATTGACTATTAATATGTTTTATTATTATCAAAACCAAAAAAAAAAATCAAAGTATAGTCAAACCTCTCTATAGTCACCTTCTATATGAGCACATTTTCTTTATAAACACACTTATTTAAATACAATCTATTATTAAATATAATAAATTTGACTTTTATACTTGTCACACTTCTTTACAATCATGCTGTTTTGTATTCCAAGTGTGTGATTATAGAGAGGTTTGACTGTATTTTATTGATTGTATGAAAACAACTAATTTTAACCTGTGGTAATATTAATCACCTCTAATTTTTTAGAGTTAGAATGCAATTTTAATATAAAATAGAGGTTTATACAGTATAATAAAAATTTAATATAGAGGTTCAAATTTTGGTATACATAAAGTTTTTGGAAGTTTTGAGTATTTTACTTTTAGAACTCCTAACTTTAATTAGTATGTTTTTGAGATATAGCACTCTCTTGTGATTTAACTAAAAAGGCAAATTAGCTATATTTTTATTATTCCTTAAACCGTATTCCAGGCAAATTTTGAAAAGTATTTATATTTTTTAAATAAAATTAACAATTATTAATAATATGAAGTATGATTTATATATAAAATATTTTATTTAAAACATATTCTACATCAGCAAATTTAATAGAGCGTAATATTGCACAATAATTTACAAAGCATAAAAAAACTATAATATTACATAATAACTTTTGCAATATTGCAAAATATAAAATTACGAAATATTACGTAAAATTATTACACAATATTATACAAGAAATTACACAATATTATGTAAAATAATTTGAAATAATTTGAAACAGATTAAGATAAATTACTATAAACTATAAATGCAAAATAATTTGAATTATATTAAAAATATTTGATATAATTAAAAATAATTAAAATTAAAGAGCTAATATTTTTAAACATTAATATTCAAGAATGAACAGATTGTGATAAATTACTATAAACTATAAGAGCAAAATAATTCAAAATAATTCGAATTATATTAAAAATGTTTGATATAGTTAAAAATAATTAAAATTAAAGAGCTAATATTTTTAAATATTAATATTCAAAAATGAAACAGATTGTGATAAATTACTATGAACTATATAAGTAAAATAATTTAAAATAATTCGAATTATATTAAAAATGTTTGATATAGTTAAAAGAAGTTTAATATGCTTCGCACCCCTGCGTTAAGGTTATATATCGCACCTTAATATGATTGGCTAATTTTGCAGATC
>CAJVPY010000454.1:0-26906 GCA_910591965.1 Dentiscutata erythropus | reverse complement strand
TATCTACGTATGTAATTATTGGGATCCAAGCATTAAATATTATCATTATTTGTTATTAAAATTTATAATTTAATTGTTTCTTTCGTTAAATTTTTTGAACTTGTTTTCTATTGGCCAATAAAATCACGGAATGATCTACAAAAATTAGCCAATCGGAATGAAAGCCCGCTATGCTTATGTAATCAATTTTTGTTAAATAATAATAAACAAAATAACGAATAAATAGTTTTAAATGTTCGGCTATTGAAAATCTTTTGTATATATTAACTGTATGACATGTCCATAACCCCTCCCTTTATAATGGATTGTTAATTATTGAAATGATACAAATACTCCGCAGTCAATATCTTATTTACTTATAAATACACATTCAGTTCAGGTTAACAAAATGCTGTTTGCACAATTATTCAAACCGTCCAAAATCATAATGAAAAATAAACTCTTATTATTTGTTCTTGTTATTGTATTCTTATTCAACTTTACCTTTGCTACTAATTTGAAAAGAGATGAACGAATTGATCGCACTTCTTCCATTAAGAAAAGAGATGAACAAATTAGTCGCACTTTTCCCATTAACCAAAAATACGCTAGCAGCTCATCTTTGGTGAAAAAGGCTGGTATTTGTCCAATTGGTACTTATGCAACTTATGCATGTACTGATAGCGAAGGAGGATGTTGCCCTACCGGTCAATGTTGCGAACCTAACTTCACATGCGGTGGTAGTTGCAGCAGTACCAGTAGTAGCATAGCACTAGTAGCAGTAATACCAATAGTAACAGTAATAGCAATAGCAACAGTAACAGTAACAGTAACAGTAATAGTAATAGCAATAGTAATAGCAATAGTAACAGTAATAGCAATGGTAATTATAGTATTCATTACAGTGGAGGAAGTATTAATAAGTTGTCAGTATCAGGATCGGCACTTATACTATTCCTTTTATTAGGTTTAGTATTGGTGTAATGGTAAAATAATTCGTAAGAAAATTTTTTAGAATTTATTGTGTTGACACCCTTATTTTATATGTATTGATCTTTTGTTAAAAAATGCTATTACTAAATTTTAGTTTTAGGGCATAATTTTGGACCATTATGAGGGTTATGTATAATAGCTAAATTTTAAATTACATAAGATTTTGAGCTGTCCTGAGCATTTTTACTTAGTATATCTAATCCCTATTTCATAATTAGTTTTTGAGATATCAATATCCCCTGCTATTCAATTTTTAATTAGGCATGTAATCAATAAATAAAAAATATTCAAGTCGTTCATAAAATTTATCATAATTACTTAGCCAATAATTTTTTTCATTCAGAATTTTTTCAAAACTTATGATGGTATTATATTACTTTTTAAAGAGGAGAAAGAACTATTATTTACGTTCCTAAGAATATTTACTTTTTGATCAAATCTAAAAAAGGAACGCAATTAATAAAATGTAAAAGGTTTTCGCTTTAATGCATTATTACCGTATAAGCGCGAAATAACGCCCAGGGGCGTTAATTCGAAAATCAGATATCCCTAAAATAGTGTATGTGGCTTCAAATTAACGCCCATGGGCGTCCCGAATTAACGCGCATCCCTATAAATAAATATAAAAAGATAAATGAGTAAAAGGTGCTTCGGAATGGGTTGATATTAAGTGAATCTATTTTTTTTACTTTAACAAAAGTCGTTCTTCAGGTCGAGACGATTCTAATGGTAGTAAAATCATCAAAAACGGTCCAGTAGTTCGCCCGCAATGCCTCTTTAAATTTTTGTAACGTTTGTTTATCTTTGTTTACAAAGGTAAACAAACGTTGCGAAACTTTGAAGAGACATTGTGGGGCGAACCGCTGGACCGTTTTTGATGATTTTACCACCATTGGAATCGTCTTGACCTGAAAACAACTTTTCTAAAGCCAAGAAATAGATTTACTTAATATCAAATCCAGTTCCGGGTACTTTTTTTATTCTTATTATAAATAAATACTATTTATAGTTAGGGGCGCGAATTTAATTCTTGTTTCGAAATAACGCGCATGCGCGTACTCGAAATAACGCGCAGGTCAATTAATTAGCGCGCAGGTGGGCGTTATTTCGCGCTTGTACGGTACACGTATTAGTTCTATCTAGATTTTTTATTTTTAATAAAGTTAAGAATGTGGTCCGAAGATTTTTTACTAGTTTGCAGTTTAGGTTTAATAAATATATTTATCAGCAGACTTTAGTTCAAGAATAATTAGATTAAGGGCGCTCTTAAATTCATAAGTCGAAGATCGAATTTTAATTAATGAAAAATAGTTTAGCCGGCCAAGTGAGTTCATTATCATGATGAAAAAAAGGTCTCTGTCCATCATTTTTTATCATAAAGTTTTCCTGACTAAAATCAATATCCACATTCCCAATATGAATCTTTAAAAAAAATTTATCGTAAGGATTACTTAAATTAATCTTAGAACTTGTGCACAATCTCGATCATTAGACAATCACATAGAAAGAGATGCTTGAGAGCGCCCTAAATGAAATAATGTAAACACGATATATATCGATATCTATCGTTAAATTCAACGGAGCATATATGACCTTTTTTTTTTTCCTAGACTATACAAATACAAACTTTAAATGCTGATTTATATATGTTTAGAGACATTAGACAAAATATGTGGGATGATGCAAACCTCATCATGTATTCTTAAGATTTTAAATAATAGGTTATTGAACAGTTTTTAAAAAACTAACTTTCTAAATAAATATTATAAATTTTTTGATAGATTTATGCTCATCTGTTAGGGAGAAATTTAACAAAATTATAAATACTTAAACAAATTTCATCATTAATCTTAAACATTATTTTGTATCCAGAAGTTACTTGTTCACCGATAGTATCAGAGCTGTTGAATACGTATTGTGATTAATGGAAACCAAGTTTTCGTTATACATATGAATCAGTTATATAACCCATAACCTCGAAATAGTAATCAGGAATTAATTGACCATAAAATTTAGAAGAAAATGAATTTATCTAGGATAATCGTTTGAAGAGTTATGTGATCTGATTATTTGTCACATAGAATAATACTATACAAAACGTATTGATATAATGATTTGATTAAATAGAAATTTATTTAATAATCATCCAGAATTTCTATGTTATCGACAGGTTCGCTGCCAAATATTTTTAATAAACGGGTTGAGATTTCTTTTGTATTTATGAGTTTGCTAGTGTACATGTGATCAGGATGCTTTGGTAGTTCAATGTTTGGCCTAAATTTATCTTCAACAAATTGTTTCAATATTTTTTCATTATTTCGCCACTGTTCAATTTTATTATTAATTTCTCCAGCGGTAGGTCTAATTTTTAGATCTAAATCCATGCATTGATTCGTTAATTCGATATAGCATTTAGGAATACTAGTAGAAAATTCCGGTCTTAATCCTGTACAGATTTTTATAGCAAGATCAATATTAAAATCATGTCCATCATAAGGTCTTTGTCCTGTTGCTAATTCCCACATAATAATCCCGAAACTAAAAATATCTGCCTTTTGTGTGAATGGTATACCCATCAATACTTCTGGAGCAACATAAGGAAGTACTCCATAAATACTTTGTGAACTATCATCTGTTTTTCTGGCTAATCCTAAGTCTGATACGTAAGAGTGCCAATAATTTTGTAAAATATTTCCACTATGTAAATCTGCATGAATATATCCTGAATTGTGAATTTGGTCTAAATCGCTAGAAATATTTAGTAGGAATTTCAGTTTATCTTTCCAAGTAATTTCATGAAAATTTTTTCTTAAATATTTAGCAAGACTTCCATCATTAGCATATTTAAATACCATCATGAGTTCGTTTTCTATTCGAGTTAATCCATATACTCTATCATTCATACATTTTAAATAACTATCAAATTCTTTTAAAGATAAAGCTTTAAGCGCAACAATAGTATCATTTCTTATTCCTAAACCATTCAAACAATTTGCAGAATATACAGTACTGAATCCACCTCTTCCTATTTCTCTGATGTTTGTTAATCTGTCGAATGAAATCCATTCAATCGATCTATAATGATAACTAGGAATAATTTGAAAACCTTTAATTAAATCGTCAATTTCTTTAGTCTCGCTTGTCCATCTTTGAATTTCAATATCAGGGCCACAAATCATGAATTCTTTACGGTTTAATCTGTATACTTGCAATTGATTTTCTTCATAAAAAGATAAAGAATTACATGTACAACGTCGCCAAAAATGCCCAGTCTCAATTACGATTTCGTTACAGTTTGTACATTTTAGAATAAAAAAAAGATTTTTAATAAAATGATGTTTTTTAATATTATCAATCTTATTCAACCATGTATTGAATTCTTTCTGGTTTATTTCAATGCCGTACCCGTAAAAATAACATAATGTAGTTTTTATAATTCCCTTCTCAAAACCGGTCTGAGCAGATTTTAGGAAATACATGAACGTCTTGTATTTATTCTTCTCAACATAAATGCCCAAAAGATAGAATTCTGCTACTTGAAAAGATCCTTCGCCATCATCTAAATCTGATGCTAGTCTGTAATAATCGAATGCTTTTGCTAAATCTTTCTTGACATTGATACCAAATTGATATTTCCATCCTTGTACACACAACTCTTGACCGTTCATAGTTAATACCACATACAGTGATGAAATTACAAAGTTTATGGTTTACTCGAGTAATAAATAATGTTAGTACGTATGATGCAAGAATTAAAAACTTCAAACTCTTTAAAGGTATTTAATTTTGCTCGATCTTTTTATTAAATATCATGCGGTGTAATGAATTTGTTACATGTGCTCATGTAGTGTAAATAGCCTTTACTATGTACATACGTACGTACGTACGTACCGGATCCGTTAAAACCAGGTTTGTTCGTATATTAATCTGCAAGTTGCATATATTATATTCTTATCTCACCTACTGCATCAAAAAGTAACCTAATTTACTGTTTATAGTAGGGAGTTGTTGGCGCCGTAATCATGTGATGCTAATTGTCACACGATACAATATATAAAAATCAACAATTAGATTGTTGATTTTTATATATTTTACCACGTGACAATTAGCATCACATGATTACGGCGCCAATCACTAATTACCACTCCCAATTTGTTAGTGCCACCCCGTGTGATATATAAACTGTGTTGCAGATCCCGGTAAAAATAAAAATTTTAAGACCATTGAACGAAGATATATTGACAACTACCTGCTTGAATCCGATAAACCCTTTTAGATTCGAATTCTATGGATCCATAGAATTCAAATAAAAAAAATTTCATCGAATTTAGCCATGTGGTTGTCGAGATATCTTCGCTCAAAATTAGAGACAAATCAAAATGCCTATCAAAATAGAAGCTGTGCCAAATTTCTCTTTAACTTTAAGCGAAGATATCTCGATAACTTTCTGACTAAATTCGATAAAACTTTTTTTTTTGAATTCTATAGATCATAGAATTCAAATACAAATTTTTTTTTCGAATTTAGCCAAGTGGCTATCAAGGTATCTTCGCTCAAAATTAGAGGAAAATAAAACGCTTATCAAAATAGAAATTTACTTTCTAACTTTGACGAAGATATCTTGATAATGGTCTGTCCAAATTTGATAATACTTTTTTTCTTTAATTTCTATACATTCATAAAATTTAAATAAAAAAATTTCAGTGAATTTAGTCAGATATCTTCACTTAAAGTTGGAAAGAAAATTTGGCGTAGAATCTATTTTGATGCGCATTTTGATTTTTTTTTTTGAGCGAAGATATCTCGACTAACACTTGATTAAATGCAATCAAATTTTTTTATTTAACTTCTATGAATCCATAGAATTTAAATAAAAAAGTTTTATCGAATTTGGTTAGATAGTTATCGAGATATCTTCGCTCGAAGTTAGAAAGAAAATTTGGCGTAGCTTCTCTTTTGATAGACGGTTTGATTTTTCTCTAATTTTGAGCGAAGATATCTTGGTAACCACTTGACTAAATTCAATGATAATTACCTGTAGAATTCAAACAAAAAAGTTCTTCACTCAAAGTTAGAGAAAATTTCTACTTTGATAGGCGTTTTGATTTTTCTCTAATTTTGAGCGAAGATATCTCGACAACCACATGGCTAAATTCGATAAATTTTTTTATTTGAATTCTATGAATCCATAGAATTAAAATCTAAAAGGTTTTATCAGATACTGCAACACATAGTTTATATTTCACATGGGGTGAACTAACAAATTGGGAGGTGGCAATAACAACTTCCTATTTTTAATATAAAGTTTTGTTTCAATGAATATATCAGAATTTGTTAATTATATTACTAAATATGATTCTATTAAACTAGTATTTCTATTGCCAATGCTCAGAGCAATATTTGCATCAACAGAATAGCATTTTACAATTTTTATTAACATTTTAGATATTTAAGAATTAGACTTATTAACCAAAAAACTAAACAACTGCTAATAGTATTTGGTTTTTATTATAATTTTACAGATTGAATCCAATTTACTCAATTCAATCATTATCTAAATTTAAATCATATACATGAAAATAAATTCATAATAGCTATTTAAAAATAGAATCAAGCTCAATTTTTTTAAAAAAAATTACACTAAAGTTTCTTATTCTTTAAAATTTTATAATTTCTAATTCATGATCCGCATACCAATCAGAAGCTGTATATTACTATGTGTAGTAAAAGTGAGAAAAATTAATTATTGTTTATTAAAATTCTAGGAATGTCAGAGCAATAAAGAACTTTTTTACTAAGCTAACCTTTCTTTAATATCTAACAAAACTTGAAGAGCACATTATTGCAATTCTAATGGTGGTAAAAATGTCAAAATTGGCCTGATAGAGTGTGAGATATCTTTAAAAAAATTTTCCTGACCATATAAAGTTTATGGTCAGGAAACATTAAGATATCTTACATTCCATTAGGCTGATTTTAATATTTTTAACCATTAGAATTATAAGAACATGCTCTGCAACTTTTGTTAGATATTAAAGAAATGTTAACTTATAAAAAAAGTTTGCTATTGCTCTGAAAATGCCAGATTTCTAGAATTTAAATAAACAATAATTCGTTTTCCCAAGTATAGCAGAAGTTTATTTTGATTGGTTGTTAAAATACTCTAGAAAAATTTAGATCACTCCCAGATAAAGTATTAGCTATTCTTTAAATGAAATTTTATTACTTACAAAACCTTCAAAAGACTAGCCAAATACTTTCTAAAGGCGTATATTGTAGTCTTACAATCATTAATTTTGATTTATAATAACCAATTTATATTTCAATATTTAAAATATTATTTATTTCACAATAAATACACTATTTATTTAACAACAAATATTTTAAGTTTTGTGACACAATTTAACTTACATGAACATTTCTAAACACTGTTATATAAAACTTTGTATTTATGAACTCTCATAGCCTAAATATAATAAAAAAAAGTTTGGAATATTGGTTTCAAAAATACATAGTATTTTTTACTTATAGAAAGCAAGAAAAACAAGTTGAGACAAATTTTGTAACTTTCACTTACTAATTGCTTAGGTTGCCAAAACACTTTCTGACTTTTCAAAACCTTCACTTCTTATCTAGTTTTTGAAATTACTGTATTCTACAGCATCCCAAGTTAAAAAACTATAAAGCCAAAGGTAAAATATCAGTCGGTTGCTACATTATGTATTATAAAAAACTTTTTTATATAGCATGAAGATTTTTACTTATAAAAGTATATTAAAATTTACAATTGTCCGTATAAAAAAATGATTGCTACCAATCAAAATTACTCTTATTTTGGCCAATCTAAACAAACTTCTGCTATGCTTTCCCCCTATATGTTACTATATATATTCATTGGTTGGTATACGGATCATGAATTAAATTAATTTCTAAAATTATATAAAATTTTATAATTCTCTAGTAATAAACAAATTAATTTTAAAATTGTGTAATAATTTTATAAGATTGAAATTTAGAGAAACTTTTAAATTTTCGAATCTTCTTTAGTATAGCTAAGCAATATAGAAATATTATAAGATAATAATATAAAAAAAATCTAACTCTAATTATAATTTAAACTGTAGCCCTCACCCTAACCCTAAATATTTATAAATTTGCTTAAATTTGCTTAAATTAGTTTAAATAGTTATTTTATATAAAATAATCTTATAATGATTCTATATTGCCCAATTATACTAAAATATCTACCTAAACTTCTTACAAAACAATAAATATACAAATATATTATTTCCACAAAAATAATTCTACAATCTCTATTTTGTATAAAATATTTAAGAAATCAGAAATTATCTATTTCTTTTTTTTATTAATTTACATATTTTATTTTATATAATTAAAAGGTACTGTATATATGCATAATTAATTATTTTAATCAATTATTATAAAATGCACCTATGGTGTCAACACCATATATAATTGTTTTTAATAAAATTTAGGGTTAGGGTGCATTTTTATAATTTTTTTTTTATATATTATAATATATGTTAGATATAAGGTTCCAATTTTAGTTTTTGTAAGGTTTTTTGGGGTCCTGAACATTTTTACTTAGAGTACCTGATCCCGTTTACTTAGTACGTTTTTGAGAAATAGGGACCCATGGTGTTAAACACCATAGGTGCATTTTAGTAAACTTGATTTTAATACATCTAGTTAATGCCAAATACGTATTAAAATTTTTATTTTTTGAAAAAAATGGTTTCGATGTTTACATTACACCTGATCTTGAAATTTGATTGGTCAAAAATCACGAGAAGGAACGATATAGCACCCTTATTGCGTTCTGTTGGCAATCCAGTTTGTTATTGCAGATCATTCGCCTTTTGTCAACTCGATTGTTAATACGAACTTATTAATATTGTGAAGCTTGTGTTTTAAGCCACATTTTCTTTGATCAATTCTTGTTACAACCAGTAAGAACAAAAGCAATTACTGAATCATTCAAAAATATGGGCTAAAGGATTTTAGGTAAAATGAAAAAAATTTCTTGACTAGTTTTTTAATGCGATTTAAAATACGGTACTGTTAAAAATTAAATTGTAATTTTATTTATGGTATTAACACAAATATAATCGTATTTTGATTTTTTTTTAATAAAAACAAAAATCTTCATATTATTTTGGTACTACATTAATTATAGATATGTATAACATAATATAACAATAAGTGACAAAGTCAAGTACTGTACGTACGTACGTACGTTCCTGATTTCTACCAACAAAATTGTTCTATCAATCACTATACTAATTTAGGGATCGCTAAAGCGGGGTAAAAACCATAAGTAAAATTTCTGATGTACTTTTTTGATGCAACTATGGATATTAATTATAGATTTATCAAAAAATACAATTGTACAGTATTAGATCATATTGAATTCCCGCTTTAGTAAACACCTAATTTAGTTAAGTACGTTATACAAACTCAAATTACATGTGCAGTACCTGCAATGTGTTTCACATTTTTTATTATTTATTATTATTTATTATACAGTATGCAGATACGTATAAGAATTTAAAAAAATTGTTTCTAACGTTTAATCAACCTTTTACGTAAAATGTTAAAATTACCAAATGAATGTCTTATTAAAATATTAAGTAACCTTAAGGCTAAATATAGATGCTTATTTTCATGTCTTCTTGTAAGCCGCCTCTGGTGTAGAATTGCTGTACCAATATTATGGAGTGAACCAACGGAGTATTTCAACGATAAGAGACTTATAAGGATATATCTTTTATCATTAAATGCTGAAGAACAAACTCTGTTAGTTCCCTTTAAAATTAATCTTCCCAATTATCCAAAACCATTATTTGAGTATACAAGTTATACTACATCTGTTGGGATTTATTTACAAGAATGTGTCAAAACTTGGCTTAAAGATGAAGGATTTGGTGAGAAAAGACGTAAATTAATTTCTATTGACGACGAGTATGAGGGGTATGATTATTATGATGATATCTGGCCTATAAGTGCCGTTAAATGTTCTTTAATTGCATTATTTTTACGAACTAGTAAGAATCTTAAAATTTTAAGATTTGAAGGAGCTATTTACGACAAAAAGATGTTTCAATATCTTTATAGAAACCCTACCATTACTCATTTAGATTTTTATACCGACAAATTTGATTCTAAAGCATTAGAAATATTGGTAGAGGTTCTTTGTAAAAATACTACTCTTATTTCTTTAGATCTTTCTTATAATGAAATTAGTTCTAAGGGATGGAAAGCAATTGCAAGAGCTCTTAGCAAGAACGTCAATCTGACTCATTTAGATCTTTCTTTTGTTCAACTTGATTCTAAGGGAGGGAAAGAATTAGCAAAAGCTCTCTGTATAAATACTACCTTGACCTCTTTAAAGCTTTATTACAATTTACTTGGTACTGAAGACGCCGAAATATTTGCAGAAACCCTTCGTAAAAACGCCACTTTAACTGATTTAAATATTGGTAGTATTTCATTTTGTTCCGGAGGAATTAAAGTATTAGCTGAAGCTCTTTATAAAAATACTACTTTGACTTCTTTAAGTATTCCCTTAACTCAACTTGATTTTGAAGGTGGAAAAACATTAGCTGAAGCTCTTAGTGTAAACAATACTTTGACTTATTTAGACATTTCTAGTAATCAACTTGGTTCCGAGGGTGCGAAGGTAATAGCGGATGCACTTTGTAAAAACACTGTTTTAACTACTTTAAACTTTGGCCTTAACGACATTGGTTCTGGAGGGGCAAAAGCATTGGCAAAAGCTCTTTGTATAAATACCACTTTGATTTCTTTGAATCTTTTTAATAATCAACTTGATTTTGAAGGAGGAAAAGCATTGGCTGAATCACTTTACGAAAACGCTGCTTTAACTTTTTTGGATATTCATGATAATCAAGTTGGTTTTGAAGCTGCCGATGCATTAGCAAAAGCTCTTTGTAAAAATGCCACTTTAACCATTTTAAATCTATGCAAAAACAAACTTGGTTCTAGAGGAGTAAAGTCATTAGCAAAAGCTCTTAGCAAAAATACTACTCTGATTTCTTTAGATCTCTCCGATAATCAACTTGATTTTGATGCAGTAAAAACAATAGCGGATACCCTTTGTGTAAATACTACTCTAACTAATTTAAAGCTCCAGTATAGTAAACTTAGTTCTGAAAATGCGATAATATTATCGGATGCTCTTTGTAAGAACATGACTTTATCTACTTTAGATCTCAGCGGGAATCAAATTGGTTTTGAAGGGGCAAAAGCATTATCGAAAGTTCTTGGAATAAATACTTCTCTAACTTCTTTAAATCTTTCTAATAATCAAATTGATTTTGAAGGAGGAAGAGCATTGATAGAGGCACTCTGCAAAAATATTACTTTAACCTTTTTGGATATTTGTGAAAATAAAACTAGTTACAGAAATCAGAATATATTAAAATATATTCTTCGTACGAATACTACACTAGCTTCTGTTCGTTTTTCAATATATGATTGGTCTCCCGATAGTTGATTCAGTAACATTTAGATTATCATTTTCAATTTTACTGGGTTATATCGATGGATTTTTATTTATCTGGTTTGTTTAAAAAAACTTATCCAATAATTTCTTTGTGGATTTTTCAAATTCTCGCTTAATAAATTATAGAACATACAGGCTCACAAATTTATTTAGTTCCCTAAAATTTTAGTAAAGAATATGGTTTCATATATATGTTTATCTTTTCTCCCGAAAAATAAAATTTACAAGACTAAATAATTCATTATGTTAATTGTTCATCGACAAACAAGCTTCCATTTCTTTTACTAATAGAAACAATAAATCTTTTTTCTCAGACAAGAATGCTTTTTTGTTAGCAGCTAGTCATTCAGAATCATTATATTATTATTATAAGGGTTTGAAAGTTTTTGATGAACGGGAAAAATACTTCAAAGACTGAGTATAAAGGTAAAGGGTTAGAAATTCATATGCCAGAATTCTAAGGTATTAGAATTGAATTCGTAATTAAATTATATTAAAATTATGTGATTATTATTATGATTAGAAAGGTTATTAGTAAGAATCTATGCAGACAGTATACTGCATACCATCTAAATTTATCTTCGCAATTATTGCAGTAATTGTAATTCTTTTCTATTTGTTACCAGTTTGCATCATCCAGATATCTTTTAATTATGGCCAGTACGAACGATTGTTGAATCTATTTCCTCAAAATTAAGAATGAGGGTTAATTATTAATAGTTGACCGTACTTTAACATTGGCAAAGGCGAATACTGTCTGTCATCAGAATAGCAAGTACGTTCTGTAACAAAAATGTTTAATGGCGAGTTCAGTAATCGAATTTTTCATAATAGAAATCACGATAATTCCAATGCAAACTAGACCTTATCCACATATTGTGCGCCATCAAAATAGCAGTAAGCTCTATAACAATAGATATCAATAACAATTCAATGCAACCCAATGTATTTCCGGAATGACGAATAAGTTCTGTTACAGAATTTTTTTTACCGTAACTCCCAATAACTTAATGGGAGTTTACATATAAGGGCCTGAAAATGAAAAGAATTACAAATAAGGGCTTAAAGTGAAAATAATTACTCATAAGGGACAAAATTTTGAAAAATATTACAATCAAGTGTCCAAATTTATCATAATAACATTGTAAATTTTTAGTAATATAAAATTATATAAATGTGGATGTCTTTTGACATTTAAACGTTATCAGTATTGCATTTATTCCCTTAGCACCTTTCATGTAAAAATTGTAAACACTTTGTCGGTTTTAAAAATAATTTAACTTCCTCTACGAATAAAAATTGAGCTTATTCGATTCTAAATTTCTTCGATTAATGCAGAGTATCCTTCACAAATATTGATTCACTAGTTTGGTATAGTGATGGGATAAACATATCAGTTTAGACCGAATAATCATCACAATATCAATATAAATCGTATTTAACCTAGTTAAATTGTTTCTTGGTTAAAAGAAAGTTCATTAAGCGAAAGGCAAAGTATAAAATGTATAAATCAATACATATATACAGTTATAACGTCAAAGAACCACTATCATCATAACGCAAAATTATTTTGGCCTTTAATTGTAAATTTTTTAAAAAAAATTTGGGCTATTTGATTTTAATTTATTTGCATTAATTAGCCCATAAACATGTAGAAAATTTATTGCTTAAATAAACAAGTTTATGGATATTTAGCATTAAATTTATTCGTACTTTGTTAATTTGAATTAAAAATATTAGATTTGTGAACATTTATTATTTAATTATATTTAGCTGAGTTAATTTAGCATGTAGATATGAAGAATATTTATTTATCTAGGCATTTAAAATAAGATACTTGAGCTCATGAATATTTTCTTTTCAATTTTATTTTATTCATGATAATCTAGTGTATAAAATTTAATGCAAGTATTCAAAATAAGTTGTTCATGTTAATTAACAAAAATTTTCTTTACGAAATTTTGATAATAAAGTTCTTTATAACTTAATCTAACAGCAAACACTAACTCAGATCTAACAGCTAAAATTTTTTAGTAATATTTTTTAGGTTGCAATGCTAGAGTCTTATTGATTTTACATCCCTCCGTGCCGGAGGCACGGTACTTTTCTAATTTTATCAGAATACTAGTAATCAAAAAATAATAATTAGAGATACACTCGCCATATGTCAATTTGATAGTCTTATCTAATCCTTATTGTGGTTTTTAATTCAATTATTCAAGACATTATTTGTTTCACTTTCATCTTTGATAGAGAAGTTTTGAATTCTTGAACCTGATAATTATAAAATAGAATTAAAGATATAAGATAAGATTGAAGAAATATTCTATATGACAACTTACCACAGATTCCAGTTGATTGTATTTGTTCAGTTGAAGTTTTCGAATTATTGTTTTCTTAAATTTTGAATTTTTAGATGAATAAATATAATGTTAATGTGCTGAATAAAAGGCTTAAAAATTTACATACCCTCAGGATTAATAGTTTTAGTACCAATATTTGGCAAGACATTGGCGATTCCTTCTAACACATATTCGGTATCGGGACGTTCAGATGGATCAGCATCCCAGCATTTGCTATAAAGATACTTATATTCTTCAGGAGTTCCAGGAATTATTTCTTCTCTAACACCCTGAATTATGTTGATAGATAGAAGAATTATATTTGTTGGATTTTCGAATGGTGGATGACCACTAGACAATTCCCAAAATATCAAGCCAAGACTATATATATCTGTTTTTTTGCAATATCGTATATTATCCGATTTGGCTTGTTCAAGTAATTCGGGAGCTAAAAATGAAATCATTCCAAAAAGGCCATTATGTATATTGGTTTGTGTATTAATACTTGCTGCATTTCCAAAATCAGTTATTTTTGCCTTTCCATTATGGATAACGATGTTTTTATCATGCTAATAAATATTTTTGTAAGAGTTAAATCCTCAAGATAAAATTAAACAATAGTGCTCCGATAGGAATGATCAACCCGAACATGAAATATTACTGAAATTGATCGATAATGAGATATGTATTCATATTCGTTTTTTTTAAAAAAAAATATTAAGCTGAGTAAAAAAAGAACGAAGGTCTGAAATTTCGGGTTTATCAAATTGTGTTTCAGTCGGGATGAAACTTTATAACCGTACTCACAAATACTGTAACAAAAAGTTGCTCGTTTTCGAAATCTCTTTTCATCTTATAAATCATTTAGCTCCGAATAATTAGATGATTCTTAGGATGAAGCTGGGAGTCGAGCAATTTTTTAGCTTACCATTGAATTTATAAGAATAGTTGTAACTCAAAAGTTCTCAATCCGACTCGAACCGAGCCCACTCGGAGTACTATAGTAAAGATTGTTATTTAAGACTATCATACCAAATCTCTGTGAATAATTTCTTCACTGTGCAAATAGTATAATCCTTTCGTAATCTGATAGGCGAGTTCTAATCTTTGATGCCAATTCAATGAATGATTATTTTTTTTAGGAACCTTCGTAAATTTCCATCATTTGCATATTCCATTATAAGGAAATATCGATCATTGACAGTATCTACGCATAGTTATATAACTAATCAATTTAGATATGCAATTTTAATTAGTTGACAAAAAACATAAATACCTTTACTGACTCTCAAAAATCGAACAATGTTTTCACAAAGATCTGATCTTGTATGCATTGTTAACTCATGAATAAGTGCAGCGTAGTATTTGCCATTTATGTCTTTCAGGTTTGTTAATGCCTTACAAATGACATTACTATGCGTCTTTGTCCAATAAGCTTTGAATATGGTTCCTAAAAAATATATAATATAGGAAGTAAAATAACTATTTACTATTTATAATACTCTGGATACTTAAAAAATTTCAACATACCAAAGTGACCTTCATCATGCCTTGACATATTGCCTAATTCAATCCATAGCATTAATTTTATAGATTTTTTTTTAATTTCATTTTCTAATTATGAAATTTTAACTAGTATGCATCAATTAAATTTATTTTGAAATCAAAATTAAATGCACATTTAATTACCGAAAAGCTCATTTACTAGTTCTTCATCATCTAAATCGGTAGAATTTACAAGTGGTCTTGGAACACTGATTGGACCAATTTCTGTGCCTTCATTATAGTCAATTGGATCAGATTCATAAAATGCTGCAATATTATTTTTCCAATAAGCGAGAATCTTATAGATTTTTAAAGCAGATGGTCGTTTGGTTGGATCACTATCCCAACATCTTTTCATAAGGTCTGAATAACATGATATTGTGCCTTCACGGATAGTTGGTCGCAATCCATAATGAAGTTTTATGATCATCGAATACGTATTTCCAAATTCAGAAATAATAGACTGTCCAAAAGAAATTTGCCACATAAGTATTCCAAAGGAGTAGATATCTGATGCTTTGATGAATGTATTCTCGTTTAGAACTTCCGGTGCTGCATAGTAAATACTTCCAATTATCCCTGGTGATAGCTCATGGACTGATAATGATAATGAAAAGCTACTTAAATATGCATTATATATATCATACAGTAATATAGTTTTATTATGTAAATTGCAATGGATAATATCAAGAGAATGAATCAATTTAAGGTCATGAGCTATATAGAATAGCAAATTTACTTTTTCTATCCATTTCATTTGTGCAATTGAAGAAAGACTATATTTTAAAGAGCCCAATGGTATGTATTGAATGACCAAACAATAATCACCAGATGCTTCATCTTTCGTTATTCCATAGCAGTGAAGATATGTAGGATCCTTACATCCAACAATGTAGAATGCTTTTAACTTTTAAAATAAAAATTATTAATTTTTTTAATCAAAATTACATGCATTAAGTACAATGTTGAAGTTATTAAACATTTACCTCTTTCATAAGTTGCTTGCGGTTATCTTTTGATCCATAAATTAATTTTAGAATAACCATTTTTGTTCTTGCCCCATTTTTATGTAAATATGTCCATTCAGCAGAATACTTGGCAGAAAGTATAGCCTTTCCAATAATACGCTGTGTGTTTCTAAGTTCATTGAATGGAATCCAAAATAATTGATATTTGTTTTCAGACATTGAATTTTTTAAAAGGTTAATAAGATCAGTATCTAGACCTTCATAATCTACATGTTGACACTGATTACTTCTAGCTCTTCGCAAAAATTTCGCAGCCTCTTCCATATTTTGACATGTACCTTTACCATTCCTGTAACACAACCCAAGGTTAAATTGTCCACTGGGATTGTCACCTTTGGCTGATTTTAGAAACCATTTAAATGCTTTATTTTCATCTTTATTAGTACCTATTCCGCTTTCGAAACAACGTCCAAGATTATTTTGTCCACTATAATTGCTACCCTTAGCTGAATTTAAGTACCATTCAAATGCAGCACTTTCATTTTTATCAACACCTATACCATTTTCAAAGCACCAACCAAGATTATTGCATCCACGAGAGTTGTTTTCTTCTGCAGCCTTTAGATACCATTCATATGCTTTTTTTTCGTCTTTGTTAATACCTATTCCATATTGATAGCACCATCCTATATCGTTTTTTATTTCTGAACTTATGTCTTTAGTAGATTTTAAATATAGTTCAAGTGCTTCCTCATTTTTGACAATGTCTATATTTGAAAATATGCTTAGAGTTTTCCCTTCTCTATCTGATTCCATTTTATAAAAAGGCAATAAAATAAAGTATGCAATCTTGATCAACGCGCAATGTTAAAGATATCGATTGAAGGTACGGACTATTATGTACGTGCTGTTTTGTTTAAATACAAAGGTACGTTTATAAAATTGGTATGAAATTTTAGGAGCTATAGGGACGTCATGTAGTCAAATAAAGAACATTGTTTTATAGATAATGATAAAATTTTGAGATGTTGATCGTGATAGTGTGATTTTAGATTAAACAATATTCTTTAAAAAATTTCTAAGTGTAAAAATTTTTCGTCTCAAGAATACAGAATTACGATTTAAATGCTTTTTTTTTTTTCTAACGTTAAATACAAGCTTTTATTGGTTACGATGAGTTACACGATATTAGATTTCATATTTGTGTATTATTGCATATGGTGATACCATTCGTTTAATAATGGGCCCTAACATCTAGAGGAATGATATTTTTGCCCAAATCGTTCGTTTAAAACCATTAATACAGTTTATAATTAATTATGCAATAAGTTCGCTTTTTATTCCAAACACGTGCAATATTTTGCGTGCGCAAACTGCTGATTTATTTTTAAATTAACACAAAGTTTATCGTTAACACTAATACAAATGAACATAGTTTTTATTTTTTTACTAGCGTTCCTACAAAGTTGGACAAACATTTCTGAAGGTTCGGATTCGATCCAAAAACTGAATCGAATATAAGGTATCGGGATTTGCATGAATGGCGTGATCACGAATTAATTAAAAGTCTAAAATAGTGAATGCATGAACAATGTAGTAATAATTAGATTAGTAATAATAGTGATTGCATGAACAATGTAGTAATCATTAGCGATTAGTAAATAATAAATAAGCATATCGATTCCAGAGAGATCGATAGCCAGGTTAGGACGTTTTTCTTAGTGAATAAACATTGGTTCTCGATATCTTTTTGAATTATTCTTAGTGAATAAACCATTATCTGAGTGATCATATCGTATTGGTGGCAGTGTTGTCACTCGGACCGGACCAGGTAATCATGTCCGCCGGACAGTATGTAGATTGAGTTAACCGAAATTAAGTATGCTGCAATACTACCAAATAGAGGCCTGATTCGGTCAAAGACTAATCATTCGAATATTCGTTTGCTCAATTTTTAAATATCGAAAATTGATGATGAATATCCGAATAAGTTTATCGAAAATTTGATGTATTAATGTTTAGATTATCAAATATTTTAAAGTAATTAATTATTCAATAATCTAAACATTAACAATAAGTTTGTATATTTATGGGTAAGTTTAATATCGTATATACTCAGTGTGATTTGAGGAGGCAATGTCAATTTTATTAGTATTTGAGACTTTTTTTTTTTTGATTTCGCTTTCATCATCTGAAGCTAACTTTTCATTTCCACCATAAATATATTAAGCACTAACCGTTCTTGTGGATCTGAATTCATGCATTGATTTGTCAACTCAACATAGCAATCAGGAGACCAGAAGAAGAATTGGGCACAATCCTTTACAAACAGTTTAGTGCCCATCAAAAGAAAGCCCTTTGTCCGGTTGAAATTTCTGCTATAATAATATCAAGCCCATAATATCAGCTGCTTGTGTAAATTGCTGGTTTCCAGATTAAACTTAAGAAATATGACACTGAAAATACACTTTTTTTTATAGACAATCCTAGACCTGCAATATAAGACTTCGCACTTTCAGTAGTGCGTTGGTCTAGCAAAATGTTACCACTATGAAAATCAGCATGAATATCATGCATAATGGTGAATATTATCTAACTCACCTGAAATATCCTAAGTATTTGTAATTTAGTCTTCCATGTAAGTTTACTAAAATTCATTCTTAAATATTTATAAAGACTCCCCTTAATGTTGTTTTAGTATTTCTGTCAAAAAGTCTTTGTCCGGTTGACCTTTCTGTCATAATAATACCAAACCTATAATATCTGCTGCTTGTGTAAACTGCTGTTTATCTGATTAACCTTTAAATAATCCTAGACCTGCTATATAAGATTGTGCATTGTCTAGCAAAATATTACCACTATGAAAATCAACATGAATGTATCGTGCATAACAGTGACCTGAAATATTCTTAAGTATTTGTAATCTGGTCTTCCACGTAAGTTTACTAAAATTCGTCTTAAATATTTATAAAGACTTCTATTAATTAGTATACTGATTGTTTCTGTATTTTTGATATGATTTTTGATGTACAACAAGGATAAAATGAAGGAGCAATGTAAGTAAATGCATGTCAAGCTGCAATTATGTGTATGTACCTGATTTCGGTGACAGGTCAGCAGGTCACAAACTCGGACATTGTCTGATGTCCGTGTCCATAATATGTCCGTGTCTGATAAATATTGCGCAGACAATGTCCGGTAAAATTTATTGATTCGGACGTAATTCGGACACAGACATCGGACAATGTCCAAAAATGTCTGGTTTGTCAAAAATTACTTAGACATCGAAAATGTACAACACTGGGTGGTAGTTAGAGATGGGCAAGTTTAGTAATGTATTATTACTTATAATTGTTAATTAATTAATTAATTCTTATCATTTTTTACATAATAAGTAATAATATGTAAATTTTAAAAATCAAATATGCTATATTGATATATATTAAATCAAATACAGAAATCAATTTATAATTTTTTATTTATATGTTAGCATAAGATAAGATATATCAATTTTTTTGTATATAAATTATAGCTTGTTATTGTGCAAAAATTTTACTGCTAAATATGTGTAGTAATTCTACAGAAAAAATAACCATAATTTTTTAAAGCGAAACACTGTCAAGTTTTTCAAGAAGAAACCAATTCTCTAAAGTATTTTCATACTGAAAGTTGACTTGAGAAGAAGATTGAGTACTACATTCACTAGTTGCTTTATTGTAAATGATTTCATCATTAGCATTAAACTCTTCAATATTCTCAATTGTTTTCATTATGTTTTCTTCTGGATTTTCTAATTGTTCTTCTAAATTATAAAACTCATCATTTTCTAGATCAAATGATTCATTATTAGAATTAATTAATTTGGTTTCATTTTCATTATTGTTAAATTGTTGAATAGCTTGAGACTTTTTAGCATTATGATTTTTAATATTTTCATCTTGAATCATGTGCCAATGAATACAAGTTAACTTGCTTGCACGTTTATTGGTTAATCTGTTACGTTGCAAAGAATGGATATTTGATATAACTGACCAAAAACATTCACAATCAGCTAAAGTAAGAGGTATTGACATTATATAAGTAGCAAAAATTGACAATTCTGGCACTTTATTTTGTAAATTATTCCAAAAATATATTGGATTACTAACCAAATATTCATCCCAATTATCTTTGAAATCAAAAGAATATTCTTTGTTATTCCAATTAATTAATTGCATGCAAAATTTTCTAATATCTTTATTAGAAAATAAGCTTTCAAATAAAATGCTTAATTCTTTTTTTATAATAGTTGTAAGTTCTGGATAAATAATTTTTGTAAGAACATATCTCGGATGTAGTGACCAACAAATAAGCAAAATTGGATTATACAGTCAAACCTCTATAAATACAACTTCATAAATGCAATATCTTTCTGAATGCACGTTCCTGGCCTGGCTATATAAGAAATCATTAGTGCCAAATGCACGTTCTATATTCTGCAAATGCACATTCACTCAAAAGATTTTCTAAATTATACTAACCTCTCTAAATGCACGTAGCCAATCAGAATTCAGTATTCAAGTTGTGTTACACAAGACTGCAGATCAAATATTAAAAGCTGCAATTTAATTGGCTTTCTCTAAATGCAAACCTCTCTAAATGCACGATTGATGCTAGTCTGTACACAGTGCACTTATGGAGGTTTGACTGTATATTCAATTCTATCTATGTTGAATACATGTATTAACATACAGGGATGGCATGTTGTGATATTGGACATTTGGACATTTGGACAATATCTAATTGTCCAAATAATTTTATTGAATATAGTAACTTTTTTTATTGAACATTAAAAAAAAATTAATTTAATCTTGGTCTAAATTAAACTTAATTCAGGCCAATATTCACCAATACAAAATATCTCTAATTTTATTTATATGTATGTATTCACACTATTGAATTAACTTAAATTACATTTTACTTACAACATGTTTATATATGTACTTGGTATTGCCCTATTGAAATATAATTAATCAAATAGAATGCTAAAAACTATAAAATAATTTGTATTTCAAAAGGAATAATGACAACAGTTGATTTTAATTTTAATTTTAAAATAAAGGCATATTATAAAAGAAAGCACACCAAATTAAATAAATTATCCAAGGTCGTCACTTTGAATTAGAAACATTCATTAATAAATTATCATTGTAAATTAAAGAGTAAAAAAAGTTTATAAGAAATAAAAATAAAATTAGTAAACGTCATTATTATAGTTAAAAGCAATAAAGCTTTTGTCATCATATTATTAAAATTGCTCAATAAAATTATTGGACAATTGGATATATGTCCAATTGACTATTTTGACATATGTCCAATATTCTTACAATTTATTTGGACATTGTCCAATGCCTGAAGGCGCAAAAAATTATTTGGACATTTGGACTATGTCCAATTGTCCAAATATCTAATTGTCCAATTAAATTTATTTGAACATTGTCCAATGCCAACCCTGTTAACATAAAGTTAAAAATCTTTGTTATCAATCATATTGGTATTTATTTGTGTTTTAACTAGTGTAGCATATTGAAACTCTAAGATGATAGAAGTGAATATGGCTTTAATATATAAATTATAACTCTTAAATATTCCAGAATTCATTGTTTTTTAGTATTAATATAATAGTTTTATCAAATTGATCTTTTAAGTATTGCTCTTTATTTTGTAATTGTTGTAATAAAGTAAAAAAAGAATTCCATCAAGTAAAAGTTGGAAGAGTAAATCTAAATGTGTTATCACTAGAGTGAGCTTGAATAATTTGAATAGCCTGAGTGCTTTTTTGAAAAAATACAATAATTTTAATAGCAGAACTTATGATTGATTTCATATATGTATGCTTCAACATATTACTGACCAAAAGATTTGATTCATATGCAATACATGGTAAAGCTATAATTTTAGGATATTGTTGTACAAGTATAATTTTTATATGAACATAATTTGCAGCACTATCTGTAATAACTGCATTAGTTCGTTCAATTCCAATTTGCATTAAAACTTCTTCTAGATCTTTAAATATAGTAATTGATGTTTGACTTTCTCCTAATGTGTCCTTAATTTTAATAAGCTCTGATCTTTGATCCTTTCCAATAGCAATAAAATTCACAAGATGATCCTGTCAAATATTTGTCCATCCATCTGTCATGATAGTAATCCAATTAGACATATTAATAAATCATTGAATTGAGGTTTGAATATTTTTATAAACATCATTGAGAATATTTGTAGAAAGTTGTTTTCTTGCAGGAACATGATACCAGTTATTTATAGAATAAACAAATTCTTTAAATTTGCATGCATCTACAAGTGAAAGAGATGCACCGCCTTCTATAATACCTTCTAATAATAGTTGATTAGATCTGCATACATCTATTGGTAATTGTGTAGGTATCTGACTTGTATTTTTAAAAATATCATTGGTTTTGCTCATATTATTATTGGAAAAAGTTGAAACAGAATCACAATTCAAAACTGACATAAAAGGTGCAATCGATCTATCTGATGAATAAGAATTGTCTTGATGCTGATTATGTTCAATAATTGGAACTAACTTTTGTTGACAGTTGTGAGCATTAATAAGGTAAGCTCGGACATCTGGATGAATTTTCTCATATTTTTTAATATATGAAATCATCACTGCTGCAGTACCAGATATAGACTTGTTGTGGTTACAAAATATGCAGCAAGCTTTAGGTTTTTTATCATCAGTCTTAATTGGGTCAAAAGCTTGCCAAAGAGGACCTGGGGATGACCAACAGATCCATTTGAAAGCTTGCGCAATAAATGTTGTATTTCAGGATTTGGTGGTGGCCAATTTGGCATTGCAAAAATACAAGACAATGGTATCGGTATTTGATAATTATTAATCTCATTTATTATTTATTATATACATCGTTATTAGTGATACAATATATACGTAATAATTAATAATCACTATGCAATCTCAACAATACGTAATAATTAGTAATAGTTAGTAAGGGGTAAAAAATAAGTAATGATTATGTATTTTATTACCTTGCCCATCTCTAGTGGTAGTATCTGGTACGATACTGCAGTCATCGTATATTAGCCAAGCGAGTGAAGATTGATAGTAAAGACCCACGAATACACGGTAATGTTAAGAAACTCTGTGACAATATGGATGGCAAAAATTATTTAAAATGATTAAGGCGTTTGATTTTTATTAGGTAATACATTATGTTTAATTTTAGCATCGGTCTTTGGATGCAATTTTTTTAAAAATCGTTGCCATTTAAAAAATATATTTATATCTTCTAAATACATTACGTAATAAAAATTAAATCGGCTTTAAATTGATTTAATAAAAAATCAGTTATTTATAACATTGTGATTTAAATCAAGAGCCATCCCTAGTTGCGCAGTTTCCAAAAAGTTAGTGCCGAGAATTAAATATTCAAGAAACGCGCAATTTTTAGCTTATGAAAACAACTATAACCCAAAAAATTTTAAATCCTCATCGAACCCGATCTGTTCGGTGTGCTACAGTAGAGATCGTTATTTAATGATATCTTACCAAGTCTCTGTGAATAATTTCTTCATTGTGCAAATAATATAATCCCTTTGTAATCTGACAAGCCAGTTTTAATTTTTGATGCCAATTCAATTAATGATTATTTTTTTTTAAGGTACGTTCGTATTTACATATTCCATTATAAGAAAACATTGTACATTGATAGTATCTACGTAATATAACTAATCAGTAATCAATTAAGTACGCAACTAAATAATTGGACAAAACATAAATACCTTTACTGACTCACAAAAATCGAACGATGTTTTCACAAAGATCTGATCTAGTATGCATTGTTAACTCATGAATAAATGTAGCGTAGTAGTTGCCATTTATGTCCGCCAGGTTTGTTAATGCCTTACAAGTGACATTACTATGCGTCTTAGTCCAATAAGCTTTTAATATGAATCCTAAAAAAATAAGAAAGTAAATAACTATTTACTATTTATAATATTCTGAATATTCAGTATAATTACTAAATTTCAACATACCAAAGTGACCTTCATCAAGTTTTGAAATATTACTTAACTCAATCCATGGTATGAATTTTATTGATTTTTTTTAAAAAATTTCATTTCTGAAAATGCAAATTTTGTCTTGTATCAATTGATTAAATACTATAAATTTTGAGGTCAAAATTAATGCAATTACCGAAAAGTTAATTTACTAGTCCATCTTCATCTAATTCATTGTAATTTATGAATGGTTTTGAGATACTGGTCAAATCAATTTCATTGTCTTCATTATAGTCGATTGGAACAGTTTCATAAGCTGCAATATTATTTTCCAATTAGTGAGAATCTTGAAGCGGATGGTCGTTTTGTTGGTCACTATCTCAACACCTTTTATAAGGTCGGAATAATATGATATTATGTTTTCTCGGATAATTAGTCGTTTTCCGTTAAAAATTAAAGCACGCGAATTTGCATATTCTCTATACTCTAAAATAGAGGACCGTCCTGAATAAATTTGCCACATTAGCATCCCAAAGGAGTAATATCCGATGCTTTTTATATGACTTATCAGCAAAAATTTACGGTGCTGTATGAAAAGCACTTCCAATTACTTTTGATTTCGTCAATGTTATCTCATGAACTGACAATGAAAGCTACCTATATATGCGTTATGTAATCATATTGCAATATGGTACCATCTTGTAAATTGCAATGGATAATGTCAAAAGAATGAATCATGTGCTATGTAGGATAATAAATTTACTTTTCTATCCATTCCATTTGTGCAACTAAAGGAATATTATGCCCTAAAAAACCTAATGGTGTGTACTGAGCGACTAAACTATAATCGCCAGTAACTTGATATTTTGATATTCCATAGCATTGAAAAAATGAGGGATCCTTACATCCAATCTCGTAGTATGTATACCTTTAGCTTAAAAGATAAAGTTTTAGTTTATCTAGTTAAATTATACTTTATGCATAAAGTACTGTGTTTATCAAATACCCCTTTCATGAATATCCCGTAGTTTTTTGATTCAGGAAACCGTTTCAGAAACACTGTTTTTGTTCTTGTCCATGTTTATGTAAATGTGTCCATTCAGCAAAATACTTGATAGAAAAAGCTCCTCTTCTACAGTTTTTTTGCTTATTTATGATTCTTAGTTCATTGGATGGAATCAAGAATAATTGATACTTGTTTTCAGACATTGAATTTTTTAAAAAGCTAATAAGAACAGTATCTAAATCTTCATAATTTACATGTTGCACTTATTACTTCTTGCTTTTCTAAGAATCTTGCAGCATCTTCCATATTTTAACATGTACCTATTCCATTTATATAGATATGCCAAGATTAAATTGTCTACTAAAATTATCATTGTTTGCTGATTTTAAAAACCATTTAAATGCTTTGCTCTTATCTGTATCAATACCTATTCCGTTTTCGTAGCAACGCCTGAGATTATTTTGTCCACTAGAATTACCGCCTTTTGTCGATTTTAAATACCATCTAAATGCCTTATTTATTTATCTTTATAGATGCCTATGGCATTTTCAAGTACTAACCAAGATTATTACACCACGAAGATTGCCTTCATATGCAGCTTTAAAATCATTCATATGCTTTCTTTTCATCCTTGTTGATACCTATTCCATACTGATAGTACCATCCTATATCAGTTTTTATTTCTGAATTTATTTTATTAGTAGATTTTAAATATAATTCTAGTGCTTCCTCGTTTTTGGTGTTGGCTATATTTGAAAATATGTTTAGAGACTACCCTTCTCTATCTGATTCTATTTATATTTAGAAGACAATGTAATAAAGCATATAATCATGAACAATGTACAACTGACAAGTTATATAGGTACTGTACGTACGTATGCTACCACGTACAATGCAAGAAGAAAGCATTCACAATTTACAATTTTATATTACCTTTACAAAAAATATTACAAATCATTGTGTTGTAATTATATGACAAATAATTTGAGTTACAATAAATTAATTTGCTCATATAAATAAGTAATGATGAGGGTTGAAATTAAAAAAAATTTAAATGATTATATAATCGAGTAGTATAAAAAATTTATCTAGATGTTGTACTGTAAAATTACAAGCAGCGGAAAAAAAACAATTGCCGTAGTTCGAATTTAGTGGCAATTCTTGAATGTGTGCCAAGTTGGTGGCGCATTAATCAGTTGCGCCAATTAAAAAATTCCAATGATATTTGTGTTCTTTACTTTTAAATTATAATTTTCAAAAATTTTTACAGACAAAACGTCAAAGTTCTTAATATAATACGCGTATAAAAAAAATATTGGCTTTAAAAGTATGATAATAAATCTCAAATAAACACGTACTATATAGTTTACAAAAATAAAAAAACTCTTTAAATTGAAAAAAAAACATTTCTCATAATCTACTCTGAATTGTATCTTTAAAAAAAAAACATTACTCATAATCTACTTTGAATTGTATTTTAAAAAACCCTATAAGAAAAGTGG
>CAJVPY010000453.1:0-26918 GCA_910591965.1 Dentiscutata erythropus | reverse complement strand
GTGATGATGTTATTGATAATGTACAACCTTATCATCAAATCCTTGACAAAAATCTTTGGAAAGATATAACAAATAAGTTCATATCACTAAATCGAGTAATATCATCGATAATTCTCCCGCCTCGTGTAATTTTAACAACAAAATTACCAACTAGAAATACCGACCAATTTTCAACAGTTATCAATGAAGCACACGCAGCAGAAATTGCTTCATGGGTTGATAAAAAAGAAGATACATATTCAATAGCAAATAATCCATACGAGCTTAAATTACTTCTTCGTGGAACAAGAGATGATTTTACTGCTGATTCATTTTGGAAATTTTGTGATAAACAAACACATCTTGTTGTAGTTATGAAGGTTAATGGTACTGATGAGATTCTTGGTGGCTATAATTCTGTCGGTTGGATTAAATCATCTGGAGATTTCTATCCTGTTTGCAATGATAGCTTTATTTTTTCATTGAAAAATGGTACCATTCAAAATTCTATTTTAAGTCGCGTTAAAAACCCAGAAAAAGCAATTTTATGTTATTTTAGTTTTGGCCCAAGTTTTGGTGATGGCTGTGATTTACGTATGCTTAAAAATTTTAATCAGGAAAATCAATGTTACAGTCATCAATGTTCGTATGAAAAACGAATTAGAAATACATCTACATTTGACGAAAATGGAACTTCATGGTTTTCAGTGGAAGAATATGAAATATTCCAAATTAGTAAAAAAACATAAAAATTTTAAAAATGTACATATTTATCTATTTAATTGAATTTTTCTATTTAGTTATACAATTCAATTAGATGTGTTGCTTTTTGAATAGCAATCACATGTATGATATATTAGCATATTTTAATAAGCACATATTTCAAATTTCGGAATGCTTTTGTATAGCCACGTATGTTGAGAAATGATTCTGTCAACAAAATACTTTTAAATTGTTTTATTGTTAATTACGTTAATTAAAATTTTTATTGTTAATTACGTTAATTAAAATTTTTACTATAATTTTTATTTAAAAAATTGAAGATAATTCACGAGATAAATCTTATAAAGTGACTTCCAAGTGAGAACTACATTTCGTAATTTAAATTGAGTTTACGCAACTCAATTTTAAAAGATATAATAGGCAGCTCTAGTAAGTTATAAATTGTAAAGCTCAAAGGGTGATTTTCCCTTGATAGCATCCATATTTTTGTTTTAAAATAAGGAAATATTTTAATGAATTTAAGCTGATTTAATGCGGCTTGTAAAATTATGTGAAATTTTCAGATCAAAAAAAAAAAAAAAAAGAAAGAAATCGATGATTTCTGATTTCTGATCTCTTTAAAATTACTTCTGATGATATATAATATATAAGGATATATATATATATAGTCCTCCTCCTTTATAATCACGCTGCTTGTTTTACGTAAAAAAATGTGATCATAAAATTTTAATAGTAATGTGATTATATAGAGTTTTTTTAAAATATATTGCAGTATTGTCAATAATTTTTCAAAAATGTAGGGTGGAGCACGGGAAAATATTTGGGCATGCTCCTAGGGGCATGCCTCAGGCTAAGGCATGCCCCTAGGGCATGCCCTTCATATACAGTATTAACATATGAAATTTCTACTTTATTATGTATTACTAAAAGTAATTAGTATACAAAAGTAGAACATTAATAAAGATAGATGTACAGTACCCGCCGTAAGTATCCGACCCTGGGCAACTTTCTATAGAGGATTTGTAGCAATTTGAAATTTTTCATGATTAAAGAATATCATAAAAGCTGATCATCCGTACTTTCTGTAAATGATAAAACATCTGTATTGGGTACCTATAATAAAATTGCCATAAACATCACGAACATATATCATATTACATTGTTTTTTAAAAAATATTAATATAAATTTTCTAACAACGACACAGTCAATCTCAATGTTTAAGGACTCTTTTGACTTCTATGGTCTTGTAGAATAAAAGAGGCCTCAAATATTGATATTGGCTAGACTAAACTCAAAATATTGCGGCTGAAAATTTAAGAAAAAGTTAAATAATTATTTGATTCTGACAAAATTTAAACAAAAGTAGTTTGACAATGGCACAATCAATCTTAATATTTAAAGGCTTTTTTGAATTTTACATGTATATAAAATTCAAAAGAGCCCTTAAAATTAAAATTGACAACATTGTTGTCAAAACATATGCATTTAAGTTTTTTAAAAAATTTTATCTTGTCACATTCTCAATGTCAATAATTATCATAGCATCAACATTGACAACTTTAATACTTGATGGCTCTATTTAATTCTACATATACATAGAATTAAAAGGAGTTTTCAAGCCTTAAATTAACCATGTCAGTGTTGAAATATTTTTGTTTAAATATTTAGGAATAATTAATTATTATTATTAATTAACTAATTAATTTATTATTATTATTATTATTATTATTATTATTATTATTAATTATTTATTGATTATTATAATTAATTAATTATTATTATTAATTATTAAAATATACAATAAAAAAATCAGTTTTCAATCCTGCATCCTGATTGGTCTTTTATTGTAAAATAATTGGATAACTCACTACAAAGTTCGTGTATCTAAACATTTTTGATTAGTTATCTATGATTAGTATATGAGAAAATTTATTTTTACATATTAGTAATGATAACAGAATTAAAGCATCCAAAACCATGAAAAAATTTTTGGTCAGTGTTATATTTTGTATGATCTAACTAATCTAATCTAATCTAAACTAGGTTCATCTGTTTAAACATTTTCGATTGGTCATCTTCAGAAAACATGACAAGAGTATAAAAAAAGTTATTTTTATATACATTTATTATAATGATATGTTGATAGTGACAACAAAGTTACAAAAAATTATAAAACTCAAATATGCTTAGGCTTACTGATATTCTGTTATGACTACTTTGAATTATGGATTTGTACTTAACCATTTTTGATTAGCAGCATCCAAAAATGTAAACAAATTGTAGAAAATTTTTGATCAGCCTAACGATTTTTATTTTAAAAAATTGTGATATTTGTGCATTTGAATAATTAATTAGTGAAAATCATATTTTAATAATAAATCTGTAAATTATCATAATTCAATAAATAATTTTTAGTTCTTTTATCTTAACGAGAGAATGTACAATTAATTGTAATTATTTAATCATTCAAATAAATTACTGGGGTGAGTACAAAGTTTAATTCGATTTGCTTTAATGATTGTGTTTTAAGAGAACATGTAATTAACTATGATCATTCAATCATTCAAATAAATTACTAGGGTGTGAAAAAGTTTAATTAGATTCACTTTACAATTGTATTTCTATAATTAACTATAATTATTTAATTGTTCAAATAAATTACCAGAGTATGAAGTTTAATTTGATTCACTTTAACGATTGTGTTTAAAACATTGATTTAATTATTAAGGTGATTACGAAGTTTAATTAGATTCACCTTAATGACTATGTTTCAAGAGAATGTGTAATTTAACCAAAATCATTAAATCATTCAATAAATTACCAGGATAAGTATGAAGTTTAATTCGATTCATCTTAAAGATGATATTTCTGTATTTAAGAGATTGTACGAGTAACTGTAATCATTTAATTACTCAAATAAATTACTAGGTGAGTATGAAGTAAATTCAATTCACTTTAACAATTGTGTTTCAAGACATTAACTATAATTATTCAATCATTTAAATAAATTACTAGAGTGAGTACAAAATTTAATTCGATTTGCTTTAATGATTGAATTTCAAGAGAATGTGTGAGTAATTGTAATCATTTAATTGTTCAAATAAATTACCAGAGCAAGTATGAAGTTTAATTAAATTTGCTTTAACAATTGTGTTTCAAGACATTGATTAATTGTAATCATTCAATCATTCAATAAATTACCAGGATAAGTATGAAGTTTAATTTGATTTGCTTTAACAATTGTGCTTCAAAAGAACGTGTGATTAACCTAATCATTTAAACATTCAAATAAATTACCAGGATGAGTATGAAGTTTAATTTGATTCATTCTAATGATTGTATTATAAGATGTTTGATTAACCATAATTATTTTTTATTAAATAAATTACCAAAGTGAGTATGAAGTTTAATTATATTTTCCTTAATGTTTGTGTTTCAAGATAATGTGTGATTAACCATAATAATAATTTTTATTAGAGTTGTTAATGGAGTACTCTAGACATTAATAAAACATATAACTCACTTCTGGAGTGCTCTGGAGTAAGTTATATGTTTTATTATTGACTGGAGTGCTCCATTAACAACCCTAATTCTAATGCAATAAACTCAACTTCAACCACATACTGTAATCACCTAATAGCAAGTTCTATAATAGAAATATATACTTTGAATTATGTTAAAAATTGACAATCTAATACTAACTCAACTGTAACCATATTAATAAATAATTCCAATAAAACTTATTAAAATTTAATTACATATCACGTATATTGAAATAAATAAACTTTATGGTCATATAATATCCTGATGTAGAGGTTTTATCAGTCACAAAAAAATACTCTTTATACACTGAAAATTTTAAGGCATTATGAATTAACTCTGGAAAGTTACTGAGGGTCAGATACTTACGATAGGCACTGTAAATCATATGGGCTTGGTTCTGCAAATTGACAATTTTTTCAAAAGATATTTTTTTGCATAAATCAATTTAGAATAAGATTAGGATTATTTTTTACTTAAGACACAAAAGTAGTTGTATTAATTGGTGGATCACCAATTAATAAAATTTTCAGTATTGCTCTTTAAAGTTTGCATTTTTTTATGATTTATTATAAGATTTATAACATAAAAATTAATTTTCCAATGATTTTCTGTTTTGTCAATTTGGTCCCTTTTTGCAGCACCAAGCCTATATAATGAATTAATTATAACAATAAATTTTGGTATAATAAAGCTCAATAGCCTTAAATATTTAATTAAAAAAAAGTATTAATTGTGTATAAGAAAAGCTGAATTATAGTTATTGTCATGAATTAATATGAGGTTTGTCTAACTTAAGACATTACATGTTTTTATTTTGCAGTATAAAAACTAACATAAGTTGGGCACATTTATAAGCTCTATTATTACATCCCACCCTATAATTTTACTCTTAAAAGTCCCTAAAAACCCAACTCTCAAACACTTAATCAAAAAAACTATTTTAAAAATAGAAGACTATTCTAAAAAAAAATAACGACTAAGCTTAAAAAACTAGCTTAAGATAAAACAAAAAAAAAGTATATCTTAAAAAAAATGAAAAAATGAAAAAAAAACTTAAAAAAAAAAAAGGCAGTTTTTTCTATTTTTTACAAAGGTAAAGATGATACCACAGTACTGTTTTTTTTTATTCAATAAATATTTTTAATAGGATAATGCACAGTATTCCTTTTAGTTGTTTTAACAACAGTCTTGTTGTTGTTTGTCATATTAACAACTGTTACACCTTTATTAAAATTGGCTTGGAGATTTTTTTCATGGGTTGCCAGTTTATATCAGTATTGGTGGCTATAGCAACTAACTAACCAGGTTTGTAGGTATTTTTGTAGCAGTGAACACTTGAATATTTTTGTATTTGTTTTCTTGTTTTTTTGAGTTGCTTGTTGACTTCATTGTAAATTATTAAAACAGTCTCTAGGTGGTCTTTTATGGTTTGAGGTGTTGTTAGTAATTCTTGCACTTATATTTTCTGAAAACCAGGATTAAATTGCTAATATATGCCAAGAAGTTTGTAGCCAAACATTACTTCACAGAGTGTTTTTTTATAAGCACTATGTTGGGTAGTATTGTATAAAAAGACAAATTTTAGTAAGCGATCTTTCTAATTAATATTTGTAGTTGCATTTTTTTGTTTTATAGCATTTTTGTGAATCTGTGTTCAACTGTTTGATTTAGGTGTTCAACTTGGCCTTGAAACATGGGGTGCTTTGGGCAACTATGCTAAATTGTAATTTCAAGAGTTTCGCAAATATGTTTAACTACATCAGTGGTGAATTCTTCCTATTATCTAATTGCAAAATTGACAGTACATCCCACTGTATAAACAAAGATACAAGAGCTTTACTGACAATGTAGACTTTTTTTGTCTTAAGTAAAACTTCCACAAAAACTTTAAAAAGATACAAACCATAGTGAAAAGGGTTCTACCCTAAAATCCTGAAAGACAGTTTTTCAAAAAAGACATAATACGAACAAAGTTAGCTAGCATTAGTTATAATGCTAACTAATTTAGTTAGTATTATGTCCTTTCAAAAAATAACTTTTAGGATTTCAGAATAGAACTGGTAAGAAGCCAAGAATACCTATTATTTTTATCCTTGTATAGCATAAAATTAACAAGATTCATTTGAAGGTGTTCTATTGAATTATAAGTTACAACCAGCATTAGATTATTCTTCTCTTTGATAGAAATAATTCAATTACATTTGAACATACTTATAAACTTTATTTTCTGTGAACCAATATGATGTGCTATAATTTTTTAGTGAGAATCCTTCGCATAAATGTGGTGATTATTATCATGGAATTGTCTAAACAAAGAAAGACAAAATTCCAAATTTTATAAAGAGTAAGAAATAGAAAAAGAGAAATTAAAGAGAAAATTTAAAAAAATTTTTTTTAAAAAAGAGTGAAAATTAGAGAAAAAAGGCAAAAATAAAAAAAAAAACCAAAATTAAAAAGAAAAAAACCCAAAATTTGAAATAAAAAAACCAAAATTAAAAAAAAACCTGAAATTCAAAAAGAAAAAAAAAAATCAAAATTCAAAAACAAAAAAAATTAAAAATTCAAAAAGAAAAAAAATTAAAATTTGAAAAGAAAAAAAAAATCAAAATTCAAAAAAAAAAACCCCCCAAAATTCAAAAGGAAAAAAAGTGAAATTCAAAAAAAAAAAAAGAAAAAAAAAAGTGAAGCTTACAAGACAAAAAAAGAGGGTTGGGTAAAATAGAAAACCTGAAAAAAAGGGTCAAGATTAATTAAGTGTCCCTGGTTAATTACATCTCATGTTGGGAATTTCTATGCAAAATCCCATAAGCACCTCAACTTAGTTTTTTCTCATTTTAGTTCCTCACAGTTATTGTTATGGATGATGGTGAAACCAAATGATAGTGAATCTGGGGGCCTTAATTTAAAAATACAGAAAGACCTCTTTAAATGCACCCCCCTTGGGACCATAGTAAAAAATTTCAAAAATGTGCACTTAGAGAGAGAGAGCATTTATAGAGAGCAAAATGTATAGTGCTATTATAAGCTGGGACCAGGCTATACTGTGCATTTAAAGAGATTTTACATAGAGGGTACATTTATAGAGAGTGCATTTAGAGGTCTCTCTGTATAAACCCTACTAAAACCCACTTATACTTAAACTCTAATCCTAAATCTTCAAATCTAAAAAAATAATATAAAAAAACAATTATTATAAAATGCACATATGGTATTCAACACCATATATAATTGTTTTTAATAAATTTAGAGTTGGGTGCATTTTGATAATTTTTTTTTTTTATATATTATAATATATATTGATATAAGGTTCCAATTTTAGTTTTTTACGAGGTTTTTAGGGGTCCTGAACATTTTTGCTTAAAGTAATCGATCCCGTTTACTTAGTACGTTTTTGAGAAATAGGGACCTATGGTGTTGAACACCATAGGTGCATTTTAGTAAACTTGTAAAAAAATATACCCTAAAAATTTTTAAATATCGTATATTAAATAGGTTTGATTTCACGATCATCCGTGACAATATATATTTATTTAGTATGAATACACAAAGTGTCGACAAAAAAAAAAAAAAAAAATTATATTAAAGCTCAAATGCTTTTAATTTGAAAATTCATGACACTTTCGGTAATAACAAATTAATTTTCTAAAATCAAGTAAGATTGAATTTGGTGTAACTTTTAAATATTCTTTTTGCTCATGCTTATTAAATTTATTGGGCTAAAAAAGAATAAAAATTTAATAATACTGTATAAATAAAGGCCTTCTGGCCCTTCGGAAACAATAATTTCCGATTTACAAAATAATAAAGTATTTACCGTATAGTTCCAAAAATAAGCACCCCTTTTTTGTTATAGGGTTGCTTATTTTCGGATATAAAATGAAACAAGAAAACCGGTTTTAAACCAATTTCTAATCTGATAATCATTAAAAGGGGCTTATTTTCGGATATAAAAAAATTATGGGGTGCTTATTTTTGGAACTATACGGTAAGTCATAAATCACGTTCGTCTCACCAAATCTAACACGCCTTTTTGACCCAACCTAACCTAAACTTCAGAATATATATCATTTCCTGAAATGAATTTATGAGTTTAAAATATCAAAATTACACATACAATCAACTCTGGATATACCGAACAGAATATTTTGGACCGTTCTGTTCGGTAATGTTGGTGGTAAACCCGCCGAAATTTGTCGCGCCAAATACGACGTCACGGGGCCCAAAAATATGATAAAAATCCCGAATCGAAGCTCCCACAAAATCGCGAAGAAATCATGAGGAAATTGTTCCCACGAAGCCCCAGGACCACGGTAAAGAAGATGAGGCGCAATCATCAAATCTGTGGCGAATCCATCTGTCTGTAAACAGATAGTTAAGCAAAGCAATAAGGGGAATGCTTGCGGACTTAGATTCGAAAAAAGAATTCGATTCTGTTTTTTTTTTTGTTCCCTCCACATGTACAAAATTTATTATAAAAAGGGCTTGTTTCGCCCTCTAATAAAGAATAATCGAGTGTGCTTGTATGAAATCGTATTTGCCCATAAAATACCTGATTTAGTCTTACCTTGCCAAATCAATACCGCCTCTCACTATTGGGTAAATTGTTGGGTTGGTTGCGTTGTTTTGGTGGTAATTGGGTGGTTTGGATTGCTTCCAACAGTATAGAGAAAGTTCGTTATATAATTTACTTTCTCTATAGCGAACTTTCAGTATGTAAAGCCATCCAATAAAATCTCTCACAAAACCAGCTTTATTAAGATGCCTTCGAAAAATTTCGGAATTTTACTTGAAATTTTGCTCAACCTTGTTCTCTTTTGTGTTCATTCATTTTCTTTAAAAATATTTCGGATCCCATTATTTCTTATGCATATCCGCAAAATTATATAATAGTTAGCTATATCGAGATATGTATGCATAGCCTTGGGCCAGTAAAAAAGATTTCGGATGCGGCATATAAAGATTTACTAATTAAGTTCGATATAGCAAGCCTAATTTATTATAAAATCCGCTCTGGCAAACCCGGTTTGTTATAACCCGTTCAGTATAAGCAGGTTCAGTATATCCAGAGTCGATTGTGCATATTATATTTCCGGTTAAATCAATTTAATTGTTATTTACTTCTTAAATACAGCAGTTGAGATGTCGTTTGTAATAAATAATATTGAAAATAAAAAAGTTAGCTTTGTGAAAACGTTATTAACTCTATAAAAATGACCCTTTTTTGTGTTTGTTATGAAAGATTTGATGAAAAATAAATGTGTATCACCACTATCAATAAAAAATGATATAAGTAATAGTTATACGCATAGAATCCAGTGTATAACTGATTTATATAGAGATTTGTACTAATAACACGATCTCGGATTTTTACATCTAAATCATCACATCCAATAAGTATACAATATTGGAAAAACATAATTACATAGTAACACATGAAAAAAATAACAAAAAGAAATTTTTTCATGATCATAAGAGTTTGCCGGATAAGTGATAATAAAGCATTTGCTTGAATAAAGGTAAAATCATATTTTATATTCGGACACTTTAACAAATTACATCATTTTTTTTGAAAATTCAAATTTTGTAAATGCAGAAAAATGTAAAATGACATTATTAAACTAAAAGTTTAAATACTTAGACTGTATTAAAATATTTTGATTTGTCGAAAATTTTAATTTTGCATACCTGAGTTACTTGAAATGTCTCTAATTATTTTACAGTTATAAAGATGTGGTCATTTCTGTAACGATGGGTATAGTGATAATTTATTTGTAAAATTGTCAAGATGATGAATAGCTGGCGATCAAAGTTTATGAATCAAAATTTCAGACGCTAAAGCTTTGGGTACTAAATTTTTAGGTACTTGGATAATTGCCTTTTTTTTTTTTTTTTTACACAATTAAATATCCAATCTCTAGATAATGCCAACTCAGCTCTTTCATCGCTGGATACTGTTAATATAGGTTGCTTTTTATCTTCCAATAATAATAGAAGAGTTAGGTCTTATAAGGGAAGTGTAATAAATGGTATATAGTGAGTGATATAATTATCCGTGTGATGTTGATGTTTGGTGCTATATGTTTTCTCATACCAAATAATGTAGTTAAATTAGAACAAATTGAAAATAATGGAAATATGTAAATATTTAACAAATAATACTCTGTTCTGTTTAAATTTTTTCATTTTTTACATCATTTGCAAACTTATGAAATTCGGATTTTAGTAAAAGTGTAAATAATGAATATGCCGTTTAAATCAAATTTCTTATTGCATATACTCTTAAACTCACACTTAAAAACTCTTTGTAAGACGATATCTATTGTTTAAAAAAAGCAACAAATTTACTAAACTACTTAATGTTCGTACAGTATCGATATGGTATTAATCATTAAATGAAGTTAGAATTTATTTTTCATTTCATATATTATCTAAAAAAATAAAGCTAAATCAAACTTAGAGCAAGTTAGTGCTATGCTGCACAACTGAAGTCTATCAATGATACTACGGATTTTGCGAATATACAGTACACAATTTTTAATATTGAATTTTTTTTCAATGCTGTATGCCGTACTAACTTGTACTATTTACATACACTTAAACAACAACTATTTTTAAAAGACTCCATAATTAAACTTTTAATGACAAAGATTTCAATGTAATCATTAATGTTGGCAAATATCTAAATACCAAGTGCATTAGATAATATTAAGATACAGATCTTTATATTTGCGTAATGAATTGGCAAACGTTAGTACGCTAGTAAAGATAAGGATAATATTAAAATACTTGACTTTAAAAAATGTTCCTGATCAACAATTTAAATTATCATCAGGTAAGCTATTTTATATACGATTTAATTTATATTCATTATTATAGAATTTTTTTTTTTTTTAGATAAATACGAGTAAAAATTTAAACGAAGCAAATGAGATGCTACTTTGATTGAATGAGTTTCAAAATATTTAACTAATTCATCAAAAAGCAACCCATAAGCAATACTCATAAGTTCAAAAATAAATAATGCATTCCGGTTTTTCAAGTAAGATTACTCCGCCGTAGATATATCTTTGTATTTAGTTAATTGATATTTTAAGCTTCAAAAATTACAAAAATGGTGCAATGATACAGTTGTAAAGTACCCTGATAAAGGTTCTAAATCAGAAGACTTCGTCTCTCTTCCAAAAAATGTGTTAGTCTCGAGATGATTTACAAATGGAAGAGGTAAAAACTTGAAATAGTACAGTATTATAGAATGAGAAAATTCTGACCTACTGACAATCCTGAAGATTAGTCAAATAAAAATTTTCTTTAAAAGCCACTTTATTTATGTCGAATTATTCTAATCAAAATAAGAGGTGCTGAAATCATCAGGATATATGAAAATTTGGCAGTAAAGGATTTTCATATTTTTCGGTATAATGATATAAATATTCTAGATTAGTAAAAAAATCCTAAATTTTATGTTTATAATTCACTTAATAAACATTTCATAATGATCTATAAATTATTGTTATCTTTTCTTTGATATCTTAAAAGAATGAGATAATCTTAAAAGTATGAGATAATAATAAGTTTGCAGTCTTATTAAAAGAAAATATTTAGAATAAATTATTCTCGAAGAATATTTGCAAAACTGATTTAAAGAGCATTCATTTATTTTAAGCCTAAGTAAATATTCAAACTATTATTTAACCTTTACTTGCAAAATTTTAGATTTTTGCAAAGTTAAGTGTAAATAATGAATGTCATATTGTTTAAACCAAAATTTAATAAATTTCTAACCACACACTGTATAATATTCTTAAACTAACAATTAAAAATTTTCATCTAAATGATATCGGTTTATTTCAAAAAATGACGATATAGTTTTCCCAATTGTTTTTCAAGTATCTAATCAATACTTGTTTTTGCTTCAGTTGTATATGAATCATGAATTGAAGAAAATATGTATGATTTATATAAAGATTATCTATCATTGGGACAGTTTTATTTTCACACACTATCACCGGATAAACCTGATTTAGTATTTAAAAATTAAAACGGTTTCAACCTTTAAATAGTGTAATGTTGCACAACAGAGTCTATAAATCATCTTGCGAACTAGGTTTTTTTACATGTACCCCATTTTTAAAGGATACTGAAACTAAAATTTTAACACTCATTAAAAAATGGTAATAAATTTTTTTGAAAAACTTTCAGATAATTATCTTGAACTTCTTGATGACAAAGAAGATTTTAATATAGTCATAAATATTGGCAAATCTCCAAATACAAAAATATTCCAAGCACATTCAACAGTTTTAAGATGCAGATCTTTATATTTTCGTAATGAATTGGCAAAAGTGATAATAATATTAAAATACTTGGTTTAAAAAAATGTTTCTATCCAACAATTTGACATAATCATCAGGTGGGTTCTTTTATATAAGATTTATAATTATATTACCATAAATTCAACATGAAATCTAACGTATCAATTAAAAAATACAAAGATATATCTACGGAGGTGTAGCCTTGCTTGAAAACCATAATGCATCATTTATTTATGATCTTATGCTTATAGCTTATGAATTTCTTTTTGATGAATTGGCTAAATACCTTGAAACTCATTCAATTGAAACGGAAGCTCATTGGCTTCGTTTAAATTTTACTCGTATTTATCAAAAAATTTTCCAGAGTAATAAGCTTCAAGAATTACAAAAATGGTGCAATGATATTGTAGTTAAATACCCTGATAAAGTTTTTAAATCAGAAGACTTCGTTTCGCTTAAAGAAAATGTGATAGTCTCACTTATTAGTCGAGATGATTTGCAAATGGAAGAAGTGAAAATTTGGAATCATGTTATTGAATGGGGAATTGCGCAAAATCCCAGCCTACCATCAAATCCTGAAGACTGGTCTCATGAAAACTTTCTCACATTAAAAACCACTTTACAAAATTGTTTGCCTCATATTCGATATTTTCAGATACCTGGTGATGATGTTATTGATAATGTACAACCTTATCATCAAATCCTTGACAAAAATCTTTGGAAAGATATAACAAATAAGTTCATATCACTAAATCGAGTAATATCATCGATAATTCTCCCGCCTCGTGTAATTTTAACAACAAAATTACCAACTAGAAATACCGACCAATTTTCAACAGTTATCAATGAAGCACACGCAGCAGAAATTGATTCGTGGATTGATAAAAAAGAAAATACATATTCAATAGCAAATAATCCATACGAGTTTAAATTACTTCTTCGTGGAACAAGAGATGATTTTACTGCTGATTCATTTTGGAAATTATGTGATCAACAAACATATCTTGTTGTAGTCATGAAGGTTAATGGTACTGATGAAATTCTTGGTGGCTATAATCCTATCGGATGGGATAAATCTAGAAAAAATTCTTATGTGAATTGCAAAGATAGCTTTATTTTTTCATTGAAAAATGGTACTATTCAAAATTCTATTTTAAGTCGTGTAAAAGAAGCGGAATATGCAATTGTATGTAATTCTGGGAGTGGCCCACGTTTTGGTGTTGGTTGTGATTTAGGTATGAAGAATAATTTTAATCAAAATAGGCAATGTTACAGTTGCCAACATTCATATGAAAAGCGAATTAGAAATACAACAAAATTTAATATTAATGGATATTCATATTTTTTGGTAGAAGAATATGAAATATTCCAGTTTAATAAAAAAGCCTAAAAATTTTATGTTCACTGAATAAATAGCTTTAACAATTTCGTAATAAAAGCCTAAAAATTTTATGTTCACTGAATAAATAGCTTTAACAATTTCGTAATAATAATCTATTTACCGTAGCATAAAATGTGATATATTTTAAATTATGAAATTTAATAATAATTTTGTAAGCTTTTTTTAGAATAAGATTATTCTTTTTGTTTGTTTCTTTAGATCGTAATTTCTTGAATTTTGCATATATAAAGAAAATTTTATTCATGTTTACAATTCAATAAGAGGTGTTGCTTTTCGAATGGCGTCACAAGCAGTGTATGAAATTCAATTTTGACTTTATGTTCTCACCAATAATACTTTTTCATGTCCTTAATTTTTTCAAAAATTTTTTAATGTCTTTATATAGAAAAATTAAACTTGCATAATCAAAAAAATAAATTTAATTTTCTCAGGTAGAGAACATATTTTAATAAATTATGTTCTTAAAATTTGATTGGTGTTTTCTGAGAACAGCGAATTTCGTACACTGGTCACAAATTACGGAGTGCTTTTTATAAATCCACGTAAGTTGGAAAATGAATGTGTTGGTGAAATGCTTATAAATTGTTTTATTAACAATTTAAATTTATTCTATATCATTTTCAAATATTAAAAATTTAGTTTATTCTATATAAAATATCATTTTCAAATATTAAAAAATTTAAGTTAATTCGTGAAATAAATCTTATTAAGTGTAATATATTGTCAATTTTAGCAATATGTACTGTAGTTGCCACAAAGTTAAATACATTTTGGAATTTATATTTATGAGATTATCCAGCACAATTTGTGTACTTGTTGTTTTGGTTTACAAGTTCTCCATAAATATATATTATTTCCTAATCAAATTTGTTTTTAAAATACATATTACCGATTAATCAATTTTGATTGTTATTCGCTCTTTAAATACAAGTTATTGATGTTGCAAACAGTAATAAAAATACAAACTTGGTTTTATAAAAATTATTATCATCTCCATAAAAATAAACTTTCTATTAAACAATGAAAGCTTGATAGAAAATGAGTATATTATAGTGATTCGACTCGTTTAAAATATGCCACCCAGGTAGAAACTGAGTGGTTTGCTTTTATCCACCCGGGTGCCTCATGAATTTATCCTTCGAGTGACCCGGCTAGCATTAGTTTATATCCAGAGCCATTTCTTGTCAAAGACCTGTTGATCGAGAAGAACAATGTTTTTCATAAACTTTGTGCAAACAAAAAAATTGGACAAGTATTCAATTGAAAATTTAATAGGTTGAACGTGTCGACATTAAAATAATAAAATTTATCTGCAAAATATGTAGGAAATGGAATTTTGTTAGATTTAAAATCAACATAAGTTGATTTAAATACACTTAAGTTGAAATGAAATTTTAAGAAAAAGTTAATATCAAATCACTTAACGCATATTCTATTTTTAAAATTAAAAGCGATTCAAACATCATTACATCGCAAAGCTAATTCAGAATCCACAAATTCGATTTCGATGTACACCATATGTGTCTTACATATCGTCGTGCCTAAATAACTTAATCGAACCGGCCAAAGAGTCAATCGGCTAATTTTATCAGGTATTCTAAAATTTATGATAATAGCTGTAATACCATTTTTTGACCGGATCAGACAATTACTATAGGTTTACACGTGAATAACTCTCCGGTGACCCGCAGGTTGACTGCAATTACCTTGCACAAGATGCACATGCATAAGTAGTTTTTTATTTGTGCAAATAAAGCTCTAAATGTATATGCACAAGTGTGAAATTAAATTTAAATAAGGAGCTTGCACAAAAAATATGTGCAAGAGAAATTATAAAATTTTATTGCGCAAAAATTTAGTCTAAATATAAAATATTAGATAGGATAAAGACACGTGGTCTGAAGAGTTCTAAAAGGAAAATGAATGAACATAAAATACGAATAAGGTTAAATTTTGAGGAAATATCCGAAATATTTCGAAAGTTAACTAAAAAATGTAAGATATATTTGATATAGTAATTTTATAGCGTTGGCATCATTCAGGGACAATAAATATGCGCATATAAAAATAAAATTTAGATCCATATATGTGCAACTAGTAGTTGGTTTGTGCAATCAAAACCTATAACATAACTGCATTGTGCATGTAGGCTTCGATCTGAATTTTAAACACTGCCCGTGAGTAGAGGTAGTATCCTTTGAATATTCATCATGGCTATTCAGTAAATATTCGCGGTATTTGATGTTTACGAATAGCATTGAATGAATATCCAGATTTTGAATGGATATCCATCTATTATTGTAACCATGAATATTTACACGCAAATATTCATGAATATAAACGAAACAATTATATCAATTACAAACCTTTGACTATTCATGAATTTTGGTAACCGAATATTGGATATTCAATGAATGTCTATTCCCAACCGTGAATATTCATGGATCCGACCTCTACCCGTGAGTGACCCGGGTGGTACTGAATCCAAATAAAGAATCTAATAAATATTCAATAATAAATAATCCTTATGTGTTTAAGCTTTTTCTTTGTGGATCTAGAGATGGTTTTACTGCTAATTTGTTTTGAAATTATGTAATACGCAAACACACCTTGTTGTAGTTATAGGTTAAAGATACTAATGAAATTCTTGGTGGTTATAATCCTATCGATTGTGATAATTGTTATAAAAATTGCAACGATAGTTTTATTTTTCATTAAAAGAAGGAGCAATCCAAAAATCTATTTAAGTCGTGTAATACAATCAGATTATACAATTTGCTGTGATAATACGTATCTTTGGTCTAATTTTTTGGTAATGGTGGTGATTTGGTTACAGTATGTGGAATAATTTTAATCAAGAAAGACAATGTTACAGTTATTACATTTATATGAAAAATGAATTAGGATTGCAATTTTGGATCATATTTTTCAGTGGAAGAATATAAAATATTTCAGATTAGTATTAAACATTTAACGTTTTATAATAATTAAGTTAGTGAATAAATTTCTTTTGTATAGTAAACTTTATTATGATTTAAAATATAGCTCAGCTAGCTATCTTCCCATTGTTATCTTAAAAGAATTTAATAATTAAAATAAATTATTTTATTTAGAAATAATGTTTATTATTTAAAATCTTGCTCAATTTTTCATAGAATATTAAATGAACTAATTTACTCAATTGAAAATTTATTTCCATCATAAATTTATTTCCATCATAAATTTAATCAATTTGATATATACAGTCGACTCTGGATATAACGAACCTTTTATAAATAACTCACTTTATAATGAACTTTTTTTTAGCAAATTTATTATAAAGTTCGGTACAAAAACATGGTAAATTCTCTATAAGGAACTTTTTAAAGATTTTTAAATATAGACCCTTAGGTTCGTTATATGCAGAGTCGACTGTACAGTTGCCCTGCAATCCCGAGAGCCATTTTCCTGAGAGAACAAAATTAGCCAGCATTATACTTAATGCTGGCTAACTTTGTCGGTATTATGTATTTTTCGGGAATTTGTCTTTCGGGATTTCAGTGTAGACCCCAGCAGTGTTAGATATCTAATGTTTTCAGTGTTCTCAAAAACATTTAAAAAAATTAGAGAACATTATATTTAAAAATTATGTTCTCTTTTGAGAACCATCTAAGAACATAAAATTTATAATTTATTTCTCAAATGATATATGCAAAATAAATAATTTCACTTTTTTTTTTTTCATTAAGAACACTAGAAAATATATAATTTCACTTTTTTTTTTCATTAAGAACACTAAAAAATTTATAAGAACATAAAATTATAAATTTATATTCTCAAAATACAAAAAAAATTTTTCAGATCTCTAACACTGGACCCCAGTAGCTTCTCACAAAACTAATATATTAACACGTTTTAAGGACGCCCATTTATTTTAAAGTTAAGTAAATATATCAAACTGTTATGGTAAAGTTTTAGGTTTTTGTAAAGTTAAGCGTAAATAATAGATGACTAATAATACAGTATCACCGAAATTCAATAAAAGTTCTCGCCACACATTACATAGTATTCTTAAATAACAACTAAATATTTTCATCTAAATAAAACCAGTATATTACAATATAGTTTTCCCATTTGTTTAACATAGCACTCCATTGAAATTGGGTTTATTTTCACATGCTACGTATCACCAGTTAAAACTGATTTAATATTAACCATTAAAAATTAAACCCGTTTCGACCTTTACATAGTGTAATGTTGTACAACAGAAGTCTATAAATAATTTTGCGAGTACAGGATTTCAAATATCTTTACAAACTGGGATTTTTTTACTAACTACAGCTAAAATTTTTACACTTATTTAAAAAATGGTAGTAAATTTTTTGAAAAACTTTCAGATAATTATCTTGAACTTCTTAATGATAAAGAATATTTTAATATAGTCATTAATATTGGCGAATCTCCGAATACAAAAATATTCCAAGCACATTCAATAATATTAAGGCACAGATCTTTATATTTTCGTAATGAATTGGCAAAAGTCAGTAAAAATGATAATAATATTAAAACACTTGATTTAAAAGATGTTACTATTCAACAATTTGACATAATCATTAGGTAGGTTATTTTATATAAGATTTATAATTTATATTACCATAAATTCAATAAGATATCTAATGTATCAATTTAAAAATACAAAGATATATCTACGGAGGGGTAGTTTCGCTTGAAAACCATAATGCATCATTTATTTTTGAGCTTATACTTATAACTTATGAATTTCTTTTTGATGAATTGGCTAAATACCTTGAAACTCATTTAATTGAAACAGAAGCTCATTGGCTTCGTTTAAATTTTACTCGTATTTATCAAAAAATTTTCCAGAATAATAAGCTTCAAGAATTACAAAAATGGTGCAATGATATTGTAGTAAAATACCCTGATAAAGTTTTTAAATCAGAAGACTTCGTTTCGCTTCAAGAAAATGTGATAGTCTCACTTATTAGTCGAGATGATTTACAAATGGAAGAAGTGAAAATTTGGAATCATGTTATCGAATGGGGGAATTACGCAAAATCCTGGCCTACCGTCAAATCCTGAAGACTGGTCCCATGAAAATTTTCTTGCATTAAAAACCACTTTACAAAATTGTTTGCCTCATATTCGATATTTTCAGATACCTGGTGATGACATTATCGATAATGTACAACCATATCATCAAATCCTTGATAAAAATCTTTGGAAAGATATAACAAATAAGTTCATGTCACCAAATCGAGAAGTATCATCAATAATCCTTCCGCCTCGTGAAATTTTAACAACAAAATTACCAACCAGAATTACTGACCCATTTTCAGCAGTTATCAATGAAGCGCATGTAGCAGAAATTGTTTCATGGGTTGATAAAAAAGAAAATACATATTTAATAACAAATAATCCAAATGAGTTTAATTTATTTCTTCGTGGGACAAGAGATGGTTTTGACAAAGATACGTTTTGGAAATTATGTGATAAACAAAAGTATCTTGTTGTAGTCATGAAGGTTAAAGGTATTGATGAAATTCTTGGTGGTTACAATCCTGTCGGCTGGAATAAACCAAATGAAAGTATTTATAAGAATTGCAAGGATAGCTTTATTTTTACATTGAAAAATGGTACTATCCAAAATTCTATTTTAAGTCGTGTAAAAGTACCGGAATTTGCAGTTAGGTGTAGTTCTTTTTATGGCCCAAGTTTTGGTCGTGGTGATTTACGTATGTTTTATATTTTTAATCAAGTTCATCAATGTTATTGTTATCAAAAATCATATGAAAACCGAATTAGAAATGCATCAACATTTGATACTGATGGATTTTCATGTTTTTCGGTAGAAGAATATGAAATATTCCAGATTAGTAAAATAGCCTAAAGTTTTATGTTCACTGAATAAATAGCTTTAACAATTTCGTAATAATAATCTATTTATGGTAGCATAAAATGTGATGTATTTTAAATTATGAAATTTAATAATAATTTTGTAAGCTTTTTTTAGAATAAGTTTATTCCTTTTGGATATGATGTTTGTTTCTTTTAAATCTTAATTTCTTAAATTTTGCATAGATAAAGAAATTTCTATTCAGGTATACAATTCAATAAGAGGTGTTGCTTTTCGAATTGCGTCACAAGCAATTTTGATCACCGATAATATTTTTCAAGTCCTTAATGTTTTCAAAAATTTTTTAATGTTCTTTATATAGAAAAATTAAATTTGCTTAATATCAAAAAAATTTATTTAATTTTCTCAGATAGAGAACTGATTTTAATAAATTATGTTCTTAAAATTTGATTGGTGTTTTCTGAGAACAGTGAGAACATTGAATTTCGCGCACTGTTCACAAATATTTCAAATTACGATATGCTTTTTATAAATCCACGTATGTTGGAAAATGAATGTGTTGGTGAAATAGCTATAAATTGTTTTATTAACAATTTAAGTTTATTCTATACCAATATCATTTCAAATTTTTAAAAATTGAAGTTAATTTGTGAAATAAATTTTATTAAGTGTAATAAATTATCACTTTTAAAAATATGTAGTTGCCACAAAGTGAAATACATTTTGAAATTTATATTTATGAGATTATCCAGCATAATTTGTGTACATGTTGTTTTGGTTTACAAGTTCTCCATAAATATATATTATTTTCTAATCAAATTTATGTTTTTAAAATATACTTATTACCGATTAATCAATTTTGATTTTTATTCACTCTTTAAATACTAATAAAAATACAAAGTTGGCTTTATAAAAATTATTATCATCTCCATAAAAATAAACTTTCTATTAATAATGAAAGCTTGATTGAAAATTAGTATATTATAGTAATTCGACTCGTTTAAAAAAATGCCACCCAGGTAGAAACTGAGTGGGTTGTTTTTATCCAACCGGGTGCCTCATAAATTTATCCTTCGAGTGACCCGGCTAGCATTAGTTTATATCCAGAGCTATTTCTTGTCAAAGACCTATTGGTCAAGAAGAACAATCTTTTTCATAAACTTCGTGCAAACAAAAAAATTGGACATTGAAAATTTAATAGGTTGAATGCACTGACATTAAAATAATAAAATTTATCTGCAAAATATGTAGGAAATGGAATTTTATTAGATTTAAAATCAACATACCGTAAAAGCGCGAAATAACGCTCAGGAGCGTTAATTTGAAAATTAGATACCCCTAAAATAGCATATGCAGCTTCAAATTAGCGCCCATGGGCGTCCCAAATTAACGCGCATCCTTATAAATAAAAAACAAAAAAAAATGATAAATAAATAAAAAGTGCTCTGAACTTGATTTGTTATTAAGTAAACCTATTTTCAGCTTTAACAAAAGTTGTTCTTCAGATCGATCGAGTATTATAACGGTAGTAAAATCATCAAAAACGATACAGTAGTTCGCCCGCAATGGTTCTTCAAAATTTTGCACGTTTGTTTACACGATGTAAACTAAGGTAACAAACGTTGCAAAACTTCTAACCGTTAGAATCTTCTCTATCTGAAGAACTACTTTTATTACAACTGATTTGAAAATTAGTGGGACGCTTGAAAAATTTGCTTGTCTCCCAAAACCTTTCGGACTCGTCTTCTGAATCATTTCACATCACCGTCTTCGGAACTTCGATCTGTAAATATTGGGTGATTTCAGATGATTCGTAAGACGAATCCGAAAGGTTTCGGATAACAAGCAAATTTTTCAAGCGTCCCACTAATTTTCAAATCATCTGTAAAGCCAAAAATATAGTGTTACTTAATAATATACAGTCCGGGTGCACTTTTAAATTCTTATTATAAATAAATACTATTTATTTATTAAAATTAGGGGCGCGAATTCAATCCTTATTTCGAAATAACGCACATGCGCGTACTCGAAATAACGCGCAGGTCAAATAATTAACGCGTAGGTGGGCGTTATTTCGCGCTTGTACGGTAAGTTGATTTAAATACACTTAAGTTGTAATGAAATTTTAAGAAAAGGTTAATATCAAATCACTTAACGCATATTCTATTTTTAAAATTAAAAGCGATTCAAACATCATTACATCGCAAAGCTAATTCAGAATCCACAAATTCGATTTCGATGTACACCATATGTGTCTTACATATCGTCGTGCCTAAATAACTTAATCGAACCGGCCAAAGAGTCAATCGGCTAATTTTATCAGGTATTCTAAAATTTATGATAATAGCTGTAATACCATTTTTTGACCGGATCAGACAATTACTATAAGTTGACCCGTGGATAACCCTCCGCTGACCCGCAGGTTGACTCACCTGCTTCTAGGTCACTTGCATACCCGTGAGCAGCGTTTAAAATTACCTTGCACAAGATGCACATGCGTAAGTAGTTTTTTATTTGTGCAAGAAAAGCTCTAAATGTATATGCACAAGTGTGCAATTAAAATTTAATAAAGATTTTACACAAAAATACGTGCGAGAGAAATTATAAAATTTTATTGCACAAAAATTTAGTCTAAATATAAAATATTAGGATAAAGATACGTTGTCTGAAGAGTTCAAAAAGGAAAATGAATGAACATAAAATACGAGTAAGGTTAAATTTTGAGGAAATGTCCGAAATATTTCGAAAATTAGCCAAATAATGTAAGATATATTTGGTATAGTACTTTTATAGCGTTGGCATCATTCAGAGACAATAAATATGAGCATATAAAAATAAAATTTATATGCACTTGTGTGCAACTAGTAGTTGGTTTGTGCAATCAAAGCCTATAACACAGCTGCATTTGAGCATGTAGGTTTCGATCTGAATTTTAAACACTGCCCGTGAGTGACCCGGGTGGTACTGGATCCAATCACTAGTTAATAAAGAAGCTAATAAATATTCAATAAATAATCCTTATGAGTTTAAGCTTTTTCTTCGTGGATCTTGAGATGGTTTTACTGCTGATTTGGTTTGAAATTATGTAATACGCAATCACATCTTGCTGTAGTTATAGCTTAATGATACTAATGAAATTCTTGGTGGTGGTTATAATCCTATCGATTGTGATAATTGTTATAAAATTTCAACGATAGTTTTATTTTTTCATTAAAAGAAGGAGTAATCCAAAAATCTATTTTAAGTCGTGTCGTGTAATACAATCAGATTAGGCCACGCAAAGTTGATTTTTCGTTTTGCATTACCCGCCGTCCCATTTTTTCAATTTTTCAAAAAAATTTTTTTTTTTTTTTTTTAGATTCCAATTATGCCAATTGTTCGATTTTTGACATCTATTTTTCCCGCTATTTTCATCCGGTATCACCCGATGGAGACCTTAATTTCCCGCAATTTCCCGATAGGACTGACAGGAAAAATATGACTGCCGGCCCAATTTTTTGATTCCTTGTTATCAAATATAACCTTAAATGTGATCATTATTCTATTTGCAGTAAATTGAATTATGATAAAAAAAAAATACAAAAAAAAAAAAAAAAAATCCGTCCGTCCGTCCCTAATTTTGAAATCCATGTAATGCAAAACAAAAAATCAACTTTGCGTGGCCTTATACAATTTACTGTGATAATACGTAGCCTTGGTCTAATTTTGGTAATGGTAGTGATTTAGCTACAGTATGTGGAATAATTTTAATCAAGAAAGACAATGTTACAGTTATAACATTTATATGAAAAACGAATTAGGAGTGCATATTTTTCAGTGGAAGATTATAAAATATTTCAGATTAGTATTAAACATTTGACGTTTTATAATAATTAGGTTACTGAATAAATATCTTTATCAATATTTTGTATAGTAAAGTATTTATTATAATTTAAAATATAGCTCCGCTAGCTATCTCCCATAATGTTATCTTAAAAGAATTTAATAATTAGAATAAATTATTTTATTTAGCAATAATGCTTATTATTTTAAATTCTTTCTCAATTTTTCATAGAATATTAAATGAACTAATTTACTTAATTGAAATTTTATTTCCATCATAAATTTAATCAATTTGGTATATACAGTTGCTTGGATCTACCCTGAAATCCCGAAAGCCATTTTCCTGAAAGAACATAATACTGACTAAATTAGCCAGCATTATACCTAATGCTGGCGGTACTATGTCTTTTTCGGGAATTTGGTTCGGGATTTCAGTGTGGAACCAAGTTGCTTCTCACAAAACTGATATATTAACACGTTTAAGGACGCTCATTTATTTTAAGGTTAAGTAAATAAATCAAACTGTTATAGAGGTTGGAACCGGTTTGAAATTCAAAAACCGAATTGAGCTGGCTTTAAACCGAATCTAAATCGGATTTTGTGAAACATGGATTTTTCATAATAAAACCGAATTTAAACCCGGTTTATCAGAGTTTTACAACTAAATTAGACTATAAAACCGATTTACTATTAAAACCGATTGCTATTATAGTAAATCGAGTTACTATTAAACCGGGTTAACCCGAATTTATACCCGAACTAAACTGTTATCTCATCTTTACTGGTAAAATTTTAGGTTTTTGTAAAAGCTTAGCGTAAATAATATATGACAAATAATACAGTTTCACCGAAATTCAATAAATTTCTCGCCACATATTACATAGTATTCTTAAATAACAATTAAATATTTTCATCTAAATGACATCAGTATATTACAATATAGTTTTCCCAGTTGTTTAACATATTGAAATTGGTTTTATTTTCACGTGCTACGTATCACCAGTTAAAACTGATTTTAACCTTTAATAAAAATTAAACCGATTTCGGCCTTTACATAGTGTGATGTTGTACAGCAGAAGTATTTTGCGAGTACAGTATCCCAAATATCTTTATAAACTGGTTTTTTTTTACTAACTCGTATTATCACAGTTAAAATTTTGACGCTTATTTAAAAAATGGTAGTAAAATTTTTTGAAAAACTTTCAGACAATTATCTTGAACTTCTTGATGATAAAGAAGATTTTAATATAGTCATTAATGTTGGCGAATCTCCAAATACAAAAATATTCCAAGCACATTCAGCAATATTAAGGCACAGATCTTTATATTTTCGTAATGAATTGGCAAAAGTCAATAAAAATGAGAATAATATTAAAACACTTGATTTAAATGATGTAACTATTCAACAATTTGACATAATCATCAGGTAGGTATTTTATATAAGATTTATAATTTATATTACCATAAATTTCAATAAGAAATCTAACGTATCAATTAATAAATAAAAAGATATATCTACGGAGGAGTGGTTTTGCTTGAAAACCATAATGCATCATTTATTTTTGAGCTTATGCTTATAGCCTATGAATTTCTTTTGGATGAATTAGCCAAATACCTTGAAACTCATTTAATTGAAATGGAAGCTCATTGGCTTCGTTTAAATTTTACTCGTATTTATCAAAAAATTTTCAAAAATAATAAGCTTCAAGAGTTACAAAAATGGTGCAATGATATTGTAGTTAAATACCCTGATAAAGTTTTCAAATCAGAAGACTTCTTTTCGCTTCAAGAAAATGTGATAGTCTCACTTATTAGTCGAGATGATTTACAAATGAAAGAATTGAAAATCTGGAATCATGTTATTGAATGGGGAATTGCGCAAAATCCTGGCATACCGTCAAATCCTGAAGACTGGTCCCATGAAAATTTTCTCGCATTAAAAACCACTTTACAAAATTGTTTGCCTCATATTCGATATTTTCAGATACCTGGTGATGATGTTATTGATAATGTACAACCTTATCATCAAATCCTTGACAAAAATCTTTGGAAAGATATAACAAATAAGCTCATATCACCAAATCGACCAATATCTTCAAAGGTTCTTCCACCTCGCGAAATTTTAACACCAATATTACCAACAAGAATTACTGTTCCATTTTCAACAGTTATCAATGAAGCACACGCAGCAGAAATTGCTTCGTGGGTTGATGAAAAAGGAAATACATATTCAGTAACAAATAATCCTTACGAGTTTAAATTACTTCTTCGCGGAACAAGAGATGGTTTTACTGCTGATTCATTTTGGAAATTATGTGATAAACAAACACAACTACTTGTAGTTATGAAGGTTAAAGGTACTGATGAAATTCTTGGTGGCTATAATCCTATCGGCTGGGACTGGGATAAAGCAAATATCATTGTTGGTGAACATAAAGACTGCAAAGATAGCTTTATTTTTTCATTGAAAAATGGTAACATTCAAAATTCTATTTTAAGTCGTGTAAAACAGCCAGAATATGCGATTTACTGTTGGAATGACACTGGCCCAGTTTTTGGTGGAGGCACTGATGCGGCTGATTTATTTATGTGGGGTAATTTTAATAAAGATAAAAAATGTTGGAATTGTAAATCATCATATGAAAAACGGATTAGAAATGAATCTACATTTGAAAGTAACATATCATATTTTTCAATGGAAGAATATGAAATATTCCAGATTAGTAAAAAACCCTAAAACCTTTACCCGTTTAATTCACCGAATAAACAGCTTTATCAATATGTGAATAGTGATCTATTATTATACTTAAAATAAAATTTAGTTAACTTTCTTCAATTATTATATTAAATACACAGATATATAGAATAATGGTCCATTTAGTGGCAATGGTTTATTTTTTAATTCATAACAATTTTCCTGCATTACTGCTTAAAGTTATAAGTGCACAGATATAATTCTCTACCGTAAATTCTATAATATGAAAGAATCTTTACGTAATTCCCGTTAACATGAATTGAAAAAAATGCACAAAGTTTCAATTGAACAATCTGAAATAGTGTAGTTTATAAGACCCGGTCGGTGACCGGGTTCAAGTTCCTAATTTTTTGCTAATTCTTAGGTCTCAACGTTAATAATTCTTAGGCCTTAGTTTATAAGATCTGGTCGGTGACCGGGTTCGAGTTCCTAATTTTTTGCTAATTCTTAGGCCTCAATGTTATTAACTCTTAGGCTTCTATATTATTAGTTTATAAGACCTGGTCAGTGACCGGGTTCGAGTTTCT
>CAJVPY010000452.1:0-26926 GCA_910591965.1 Dentiscutata erythropus | reverse complement strand
GTATGTTTTTTTGAAAGATATTTTTCAAATTCAATTTTAAATTCATCAAATGAGTTAATATTTTTTGTTATTTTTTTAATTTTTTCTAAAATTTTCTTATCGTTACTTGTTATATCTGAAGAAGTTTAATTATTATTTTTTAAATCTTTTATTGTGATTAGAAGTTGTTTGTTTTCTAATAATAAAATTTTTTTTTCCAGTTTCAATAATATAATACTCTTTTCGCTATTTTGATAAACTTCTAACTGGGATGTTAAATTTTCAATTTCATTTTTAAAACTAATGTTCTTGGTAGTTAATTCTGAATTAAGTAATGTATTGTCATTAATTTGATCTTTAAGATTAAATAATTCTGTTGTATTGTTGTTATTTTGAAAATATCCGGATATCCGGATGATCCGTGGATATCCGGATATTTAGTTAAATGGATCCCAACCATTATGAGCAGCCAAGTAAGTTTTTATTGAAGAGTAGAAGGGTGGAAGACATTGAGTTTATTGCAGGCTTTTTGTTCAGAAACTATGTATTTAGATTATGCACTCCTAATACAATAAGACAGGATTGCCAAATTTAATAATAATAATAATAATAATAATAATAATTATTATTAAAAATGCCTCGTGTTTATATTTCTCATACTGTCTGATGTTCATAATGTAATGGTAATGAAGCTCTGGTCAAAGTACAGGATCAAAATAGAAGATAAATATTTACTAATTCTTATAATAGTTTTCAGTAAAATATTAACTTTGTAATTCATATTAGGTTGTAGTATAAAGTAAGATCCTTAAGGAGAAGAATCATGGTATTAGAAGTGGAGTTGAAAAAAATTCAGTTTTGGGAGGCAGAGTCAGTAAAAGAAAGTTGGGGAAGAGATGAAGAGTATTAAAGAGTTGTTCAGGAGAGAAATTAGTTGTGTGTTTGTGTTACTGCGTTAGAAGCTCATATAAATAGTAGTTTGGTAGATTTAGATGAAGATTTTGATTTGTAATAATTTTTTTTTTTCTTTTGTATATATATATTATATTATTTTCTTTTTTTCTTTCAAATAAAATAAATATACAGTCTTCCTTTTCTATAGTTACATCTTTGGGATACAGAAAACTATGCTTATAAAAGTGTAACTAATATAGAAGTGATCTCTATATAGTCACAATCATATTACAAAATATAAAAAGTAACTATATAGGGTTTTTTATTAAAAATAAAACCAAAATATTGTATAAGTGCCACTAAGAAAAAACCTGCTATCAGGCTTTCAATTATATTTTGTGTCATACATATTCCTAATAAATTAAATGGATTTTGTCCAGGTACAAAATATAATCTAGTAATTGAAAGCCGATGACAGGTTTTCCTTAGTGACACATATATATCTATATTTTATTTTATTGTTTATTTATTAATCTTTTTTATATTATAATTTTTTATTTATTTAATTTTTTATTTTTTCAATTTTTTATTTATTAACCTCGAGTAACTTAGAGTAAAAACTTAGAAATAAAAAATTTAGATTTTTCACTATAGCAAATTTAGCCAAAGAATCGTATATGATCGGTATTTTGGTTGTTTTAATACTATGTGTTATTTAATATTTTTATAGTATATAATCGCTATAGAAAAATAATTAAAAGTGACACATATATTGAAATGGCTAGAACATCAATTATATTACTATTTTTTTGGCTTTATATTCTCTACAGTGAAGACTTTAATTTCACTTTCAGGTTTTTACTCTACTGCTCTTATTTACAATAATAATGTATAACTATAAATATCAATAATATAATCAATTAACGCTCTTTATACTTACATACCAAACCAGGATTTTTAACCGAATTTTGATAAATCAGCCAAGGTTGTCTTTAAAGTTTGGAATATATAATATACCAATATGCTATTGCAGTGCTTATATCATGTAACCTGATATTAAAGAGCTATCCTGGCTGATTCGAATCTTGACTGACATCTACAAGCCTGACAATACGATCTCAATTTGGAATTCGAATAAGTTGCCTAGATTATCCAATTCAATATAATCAGGAGTTCCAGAGGCAAATTCAGAATGCAACCCGTAAATCTTTACTGGTATTACCATCAGTTGGGAGAGCAATTGCAGATATTAATTTAATTTAGCTCCAATGGATAACCAGGTTCAGGATTTATAACACTTATATACTTGGTATGATGTTACGAAACACTTAAACTAGATCGGGTTATCACTTAACAATCAATCTTTAATTACTAGAAGAAGTTTATTATATACATGAGACAACAATAATAAATAAATAAAAAGAATAACTAAACAAATAACTAATACATAAACTCAAATATATCATAAAGGTGAATCTGAATATAAACTATAACTAAAACATTAAGAGATTTTTTGAGACTCACATGGTCTAATAAGACCTTGTCTTCTCTTTGGAGACTTTGTCTAAGAAAACTTAACTAAGGCAGAAACCCATGCCTTAAATACCTTTTACCTGACTAAGAGCTACTGTACTATTTTTAATCTCAGACTTATTTTCTTACAATCAATTTTCAGAATGTTAACAACCCATATTAGATAGCCTCATATTGCTTATCTATACAATGATTGTAAGCTAAGTATACAATGATTGTGAGCTAAGCATACAACAATTGCTTTAAATATTTACCTCTTTATTTCTTTACTATATGATGAGAGTAACCAACTACTGGAACTGTTTTATATTTCTAAGCCTTCATATTTCGGATTAATTTGTGTTCTAAGCCTTTATCTGCCATCTAAGAGCCTTATAATATTCTTGTAGCTTTGGGTCATATGGGCTTTTAGTATACCAAATAGCAGCTAGGCCATGAGTTTAAACTTTAAACTGTGGCACTGGAGTTTGCTATCAAAGTGATAATTTTCAAAAGGTCTTTGTCCAATTGACATGTGATTCTAAAAGCTAATATAAACATTTGACTTAATAAAACTTTTAATACAATATAAGGCATAATGATTTATATTTCATATCTTATTTAAATAGTTTATTTAAATATTTAATATGTTCTTTATACTTACGAACTAAAAAAAAAACTAAATAGTTAATATTTATGAGCTTGAATAGCTTATTTTAAATACTTAGATACTTTATACTCACAAATTAAGAATAAAGTGAAATTATACTTATATATGTGATAAAGTTCTTTATATATATGCAAAATTAATGCGAATAAGTGCGAAAAAATAGTATAAAAGTATAAATAAGAACTGGGAAATAAACCAAGATTCAATTCAGAAATATATATACTACTAGTTCTTTAATTATATCGATATCATAATGGTGGTATGTGCATATATATATATATACATACATATAGCACAACCTTATCCGATTTGTTGTGATTTTATAGAGGAAAATTTTATATAAACGTTATATAATTGGTTACCAAAAAAGTGTAATAGTGACTATAAGGCGATTGTGCCTATATAGAGGTATAAATAATATAAAAATGGTTGGTAAAAACAAAACCATGATTATATAAAGATTGTAACTATAGAGAAGATAACTATAGAGGGGGAAAACTGTATATAAAATAATAAAATAATAATAATAATAATAATAATAAAATAAAATAAAAAAAATCAATTATTTGAATATTTCAACTAAGAGCCACACTGAACTTGGTACCTAGCAGGCAGCTCTTTTAGCCAGTCTCAAACCTCTTTGCTATAACCATTAATCTATAGTTCAAATGATATTAAAAATTTTTTTAGCTACTTCTTTTGAACATTAATAGGGTAATAATTATGTATTAATTACAGTTACTCTAAAATAGATAATATAGTATACAATATATAATTAAAAATTAAAAATTGTCTTGTGTTTTCTATCATCTTTAAAAATTTTCTCTGAAAATTCTAGTTTTTCAAGAATAATAGTAAAAGTTTTTCATAATATTTGCCAAGTTGGTTACTGTTATAGTATTTCTTTTTGCTATATCTTGGAATTGATTTGAGCTTTTTGTTTTTTTGGAGATTTTTTTAGTGTTTCTTCGAGCATTATCTTTGTAATTGTCCAATAAAGTTATTAGGTTTTGAATCATGTGTTTTGGTTATAGTTAATTTAAAATAGACAATATATTATAAAATATATTATTTCTATTTTTGCTAAAGTTTTTTTTTCAAATCTTCTTTCTAAAGAGATAAATAATTATAATAATACTAATTTAGTAAATATAGTTTTCTTTATCGAATTTCTACATGCTAGAATTATATGTTTTATTAGTTTCTTTGTCTGTTTTTTTTTTAAAAAAATTAGGAGGTTTTCAAACTTAATACAATTCTTTGTGCTTTGCATTCTAAATTGTTCTTCTTTTCTAAATTTACAAATCACATCATTATTGTTTATGATTTTCTTTGTTTATACTATGCGATAGTTTTTCTTGGCATGAGAAAATTTATTCATTGTTGTAATTTTCATTTATATTCTTGTTCTTTGGTGTGTTTTGTTTTTTAAAAATTTCATATGCCAACTTTTTTCTTGATACTATTTCTTTTTATAATTTCTTTATATTAGAAACTTTCTTGTTTAATACTCTTCTTTTTTCTTTTTTTTAGTTTTTTGATAACTTCTTTTGTCTTGCTTGTCTCTCTTTGTCAAAAGTAGATATACTTTTTGGGCCATGTGCTAAACCTCGTTAGCTTTATACTTTTAGGGCAACTGCTGGTCTTTTATGTTTAGATAATCTGACAGTCCTTCATACTTGGATGATTGATTTTTTTCATAACTTGTATGATTGATTGCATGGCCTCGGTGGATTTTTTTCCTTTTATGCAAAAGAAAACTCTAATAAATTATACTATTTTATGCTTAATGATAATGAATGGATGCTATTACAAAATTTAATAAGTGTATTTAAACCCTTTGATGAGTTAACTACTTATCTTAGTGGAATTCGATATACCACTTTTTCAGTAGTTAATTCAACTATTAAAGTATTAAAATTGGAATTTGATGATATAGTTTAAAATTACCAATAAAATTATTGATAAACATATACCTAATATTAAAGATAATCTTTTTTTTTTGTAATTACAGTTCAATCTTTCTATAGTTACCTTATTTAAGTATGTTTTTTTTAAAAAAACTATCTATTATTAAATATAATAGATTTGACTTCTATAATTAGCATATTTCTCTGTAATTATGTCTTGTGGGTGTAACTATAAAGAGGCTTAACTATAATATTAATGCAAATAAATGTACTTTTTTTTAATAAATATTAATATTAAAGAGTTAATATTTTAGATGAAATATCTTCATCAGAAGATGAAGATTCTTCTAATAAAAGTTTAAATAAAACAGATACCTGACGGCCAGCTGCATATAAGTATCAATCTTATATAAACAAACAACTTTCAAATGATAATATTATTTTAGAAGTTTGAAAAATTATTTATACTTCCTTTGATTATTATTGGCAAGATCCAGATTATATTAGATTAATTGCCACTTTATTAGATTTACGTTTAAAATTGATAAAATTATAGCCAAATAGAATATAAAATAGAACTATTTGCAAGTTATATGTTAAATTTAAGACATAGTAGAGTATAATTATGACTAATGAACTAACTGAAGATACTGGAGCTAGAATCTCTTCTTCATCTGCATTTGCTTTTATGAAAAAGTATTTAGCTATAATCAAACTTTAATAAATTATAAAGCTGAAATAGATAATTACTTAAATGAAACAATTACACCAATTCAACCTGAAGCTATAAACATTTATCAGTAGTGAAATATCAACTAGTATACTTTCTCTATATTAAGCCGAATAGCATGTAAATATTTATCAATTTTTACCACTTCAGTTTCAAGCAAAAGGCTTTTTTTTGATGCTAGAATCCAAATTACTCCTAGAAGAACTCGTTTATTTCCTGAAGTAGTTAATAAATTGTTATTTGTTAAAAGAAATAACTTATATTGTAAAAGTGCTTGGACTTAGATTCATAATTAAATAAACCTGATAACTAGAAATAAAATAGAACAATATAAGTTATTTAGCAATAGATAAAAAAGGACATATCTAAGATTTAGTCATATATATCTATAAATTTTAAATTTTATAGATCTATAACAATTTGTATATTCTATAACAATTGTGTTCAATATATAAATATTTTTATCCACTATGCAAAAAACTCTTAAAAATCAATACTGTATATTATCTTGAAAACACTAGAGATTGCAAACTTGTTTTAAGTTAAGCAATTGTACAAAAAAATTATTATCAATAGGGTTTGTCAAAATTAGCGAATTTAATAAATACAAAAGTTAAATATAAAGTATATCTTATGATATTTAGCAGAGCCAATTGATCTTGACACATGAGTACTAATAATATTCTTACAATAACTTTTTTATTTATTTTGACCCCAGATAATGTCACTAGACTAGTTAGTGTAAATAGCAAACAGAGTGCAAAAGAAAAAGATTGAATTAAACAGGGTCTTTAGTAAAGCTATTCATAGTAAAAACCTAATCTTAAGTAAAAACTCTAACTAGATATATCTAAACACAGATATATTTGCTAATCACCTAGATAACTCAAGTAGTAATTTTTTCTACAAGTACAATCTCTAATGCAATCTCTATAAATACAATATCTCTTTAAATATACATTTTTAGCCTGGCTATAAAAAATCATTAGTGCTAAATGCATATTCTATATTTTGCAAACTCAAAAGATTTTCTATATCATACTAACCTCCCTAAATATACATAGCCAATCAGAATTCAGTATTCCAGTTGTATTATACAAGCCTGCAAATTAAATATTAAAAGCTGCAATTTGATTGGTTTTTTCTAAATACAAATCTCTATAAATATACAATTGAAGCTGGTCTGTACACATTGTATTTATAAAGGTTTGACTATACCTATATCTGACCTGCTATAGTAGGATTCTCCTCTTTCCAGACTCCTCCTGCAATTGGATATAATCTGAATCTCAACAAATAGTACTTACCGCTCGTTATGACCATTTTTCTCTTTTTTCAAACTTCTTTCACCTAAACTTAGCAACATAATTAAACTTTTATTCATATATAAAAGTAAAAAAATAAAGCCATGTTTATGAAAACATAACCATTTTAGAAAAAAAATACCTCACAGTGATAAAAAAAACACAAATAAAAAATCAAATTCTAAAATAATTTATTATAAATGAACAAAGATGAAAAAAGCAAAAAAAAAGAAAGATAACTATGACATGCTATTACAGCTCATGCTAGATATAAGGGTAAAAATTATTGTCTAGAGCATAGCGAAGAACTATTAATGTTTAGTTATAGTGATATAATAGTTATGCTCTTGATTTATATTATACTGGTATATCAAAAATATAAATTTGAAAATTCATATCTGTCTGCATATATGTCTATATTTGTACTTTAGTGTAACAAAAGCATATTACGCATTTGTGCAATATGTAATTATCATGTGCTCCGGACACACAATGCTATGTATTAACCTAGTATAATAATTGCAACTAATTACTATATCTCGATTGTAAAATCTTTGCTTTAACTTTGGGACTCATTTTGTATACTGACTCGTTCTAAACGAGACAACAATCTCTTTTTTGTACTATAGTGATGTGATTACAAATAAACAAAACATGTAGTTGCCTTTTACTGAGTTCATTTGAATTAGATAAGTATAAACAATGCTGATCTTTTGGAGAGAGTAAGCTGGATTGCCCACTTTTTGTCAAAAATTTTAGTAAGGTTGGCAAAATTCAAGAGAGAAAAAAAACATTTAAAACCACTTAAAAGAGTATGAATTTTTTTTTTTTTACTAAAATCAACAATAACATTAGAGCTTACATATACTTAATCTTTTTAGTAAGTAATAAATTCTGGGCTTGTCAGCAAGTAGCATATAAGAACTACTTCTAAATGACAAGTGCTGTGGCTGCAGTAAGTGATAAACTCTAAAGCTATTAGCAAGGTAGCATATGAGAACTACCTCTAAATAACAGTTGCTAGTTTAAAATCTCTTTTTCCACGTCTTACATTAGTAGTCAGTATATACTGTATTTTTTCTTAGTAAAAAGTTTTTAGAAAATTGTAGTTCAAATGATCGTCAGAAAGAGTTGCTTTGAATAACTGACTAATTTTTTTATTTTTTTTTTTAGTTTTCATAAATCTATTTAAATTTTTTTTTACTTAAAATCAGATTGGCTTTTTTTTTATTTTTGTTAGAAATTTGTATTTGAAAGTTTTTTTTTTTTTTTAATGTTAATGGTGAGACCTTGCTCTTATCTTTATTAAATTTAATCAAAATTTCTTACAAAATCAGAAAAAATTTTATTGTATAAATCTAATACTAAGAATAAAAACTTAGACTAATTAAAAGTGTCTAATAAATACCTAGTTTTTTATCTGCGGCCTAAACCAAACTTGAAAGTTTTTGCATCAAGTAGATTAACTATATATTAATATAATTATATAATTTAAAGTAATTAATAACTTTGTACAACTATAAAAAAGAAATCTTTTATGAATCTGGTTGGATTCAAATTAAATCTGAATCTGTATAATATAGATTTAAATTCTTGCTTAGATTTATTTTGTATTTTAAATCAAATCTTGAATTTTTAAAAATATTTTTCAGATTCAATCTATATAAGATACTTAGTGTTTAATTATAAACTTTATTAAAAACAGTCTACTGTATATTAACAAAGAGAAATTAGAGAAGATTAATAATTGTTAAACTATATACTCTATAATATTGTTGTCTGAAGTGTAGCGAGAACTTTACGGTATTGTCATAGACCAGATTTTGTGTGTGTTTATGTTTGCTTCTATTTTTGGATTTGATGATCATCATTATCCTTATTATTAACCAATCAGTTAACTTTTATTTTTAGCAAATATCGATCAATCGCTTAATGCTTTTATGATCTATTTTATATACTTTTTTTATTAGAGTTACTTTTGTAATAAAATAAGATCATACAATTATTATTATTATTTTTTTTTATGCTATATTTACTGTTGTTTCAAAGTTCATTAGTCTATTCTCCTCATCTAAATGCTCTTTCATTCTTTTGCAGTTTTTAATACGTAGAAGCCTTTCAAAACCAAATGGACTTAGAAGGATATCTTTAAGAGACCGAACCCTAGATATAGCTACAAATGATAAACCAGCAGAGAACTCTTTTTACCAAGATCAATGACAGCCTTTGATAGAGTTAATCCTTGTGACTTATGTGTTGTAATGGCCCATGCCAGAAAAAGTGAAATTTGTAGACGAGAACATACCCCCAGCCTTACTTTCCCATGTATGTTGAACAGGAACAATTGGTATGGCTTGAATTCCATTTGAGCATGTAATAGTAGAACCACGATATTCATCAAATGCAACTAGAACACTTGTAGGTAAGGAAGTAAAACTACCTTTATCTTTAAACAAAATATCTTCTATTGTTCTCATTGCTCTATTAACAAGGCCAGCAGAGATTCAGAGGTTCATATTAAGCATCACGTGTGCTTTTCTTGATAATAGGATTTCTGATTCAAGCCCTTTTGCCGTATCAGAATCCACAGACGAGGCTCCAAAACCTGTATGAACAGCGCAAATTTTTGCAATTGGTTAATTTAATGAAAGAAGTTTATTAAGATTAACTTCATTAACTTCTTTCCATTTTGTATAAATATTAGTAGCACTTAAAAATTCCTTTCATTCAGCTTCGGGTAAATATTCTGGAACTCTCATCATCAATAGCTCCCAGTCAGATTTAATAGAGTCACCATTATGCAAACGTAATAAAAGATTTCTAAATCTACATTGTTCATTTGAATTACCAGCTTGTCGTTGTACAACATCAAGTTTGTACACCTCTCGAAATTGGTAATATATTTTCCGACTATCTTCAGACAATGAATCTGCTCTATGAGAATCTTGAGAATATATAGGCAAATCACATACTGGCAGAAGTTGTCCAAAATCACCAACAAAGATGACTGACTTTCCTTCAAATGGTATGTTATTATTATTTGGAAATGCTTGACGTAATCTCAAATCAATTATAGCGAGCTGCCAACATCCTACCATGCTCATCTCATCAATAATTACATATTCTACCTTCTGCAATTTATTTTGTAGCTTTTTTAAACTATTACCTTCAAGATTATAATTTGTTTCCGTAATTGGAATGGAAAGTGCTGAATATATAGTGCTTCCTTGAATATTAAAAGCAGTGACCCCTATTGGAGCTAGCACAAGCAGAATGTCTCCTTCTATTCTGTTATTTCTTGCCAAATTACGAAGCATTTTTCATATAGCCTTAATAAGGTAGGACTTTCCAGTTCTTGTGGTGCCCATGATAATTATTCGTAAAGGCTCCAAAAATTGATTTGAAATTATGTTGCTGTAATAGGATTCTATTCTCTCATATATCATTCTTTGTTTACTATTTAGAGTCTCAATATCGATTTCCATTAGATCTTCTTCAACTACAACATAATCATGAATTGCTTGTTGAATGAAGCCTTCAACATTTATAAGTTCAGGGTACTTTATTTGACTTTCACTAACCCAATCATAATTTATGTCTACAGAATAATTACCAAGATCAGAATAACGTGTTTGCGTTTCTGGCACCATATCTGAAAATATTATCCAGTCAGTTCGCTATCTATGTTCTTCCTGTGCATTATCCTGTTCTTGATCATCAGAATCGATATCATCTGCTTCAAAACTATTTGTCGCAGACCCAATTAAATCATCTGGACCATCATTTATTTCTGAACGATGCCGATTGTATAATTCCTCCCATGTGAGGGATCTATTTTTAGTGAGCTCGGTAAGGTCCTTATGACTAACATAGAGAAGAACTTTTACTTAGCAAAATTCTTTCCATTGATGTCCATTTGGCTCCAATGATGGACGTGGCCAAACATGAACTATATTTTTATTTCCACACTGTATCCAATTTCCTTTAACTAATTTATATTTTTAATACAATTTAAAGAGCGAAAGATCTTGAAGCTCTGTAGGTCTATTTCAATATTTTTGTAAAGGTGATTTGTCTGTTTTTCTGCTACTGTTAGTTTCATCATTGGGCTCGCCACTATCATGGAGCCAACAATTTGTTTCCTTATTAAGATTCAAACTAACAAAATTTTTACTATAGTGATAGAGTGGTATTTGAAAAAGAAGATGACAGGTTTTTTAAGCCAAAATATCCTATTCTGCAACTGTATGCAGTAACAATTTCTGGAATGCTTTAACAGCTGAATCACTAGGCCTACTATCATGAAGAGCTTCATTTAACACTTCTGAAAAACCAAGAGACCGTGGTTCAGCTTTACTAGCATATTTAGAAACATACTGTAAAGCTGCATGAATTGACAGGATAGATTTAAGATCAACATTTGCCTGCCAACCTTGGAGTTGAAGTCGGTCATGTAGATTAACTAGAGGATTATTTCTTTTTGTAATTAATTCCATTTGGCCATCTTCATTATGCAAAGTTGTTTGATCTTTCAGATCCTTTAGAAATCTAAACCTGCATACTTGCTCGCCAGTTTGCTTATTAGTTCGCAAACAATAAGAACTGCTACAGCATGTATGTCGTTGTAACTTATTTATTAATTCGATATAATCTTGCAGGTCATCATTGAGACTCTCTAAATCTTTTTGACATGGATGTATATCCAGTAAGGGTGCATTCAATCCAGGGTTTCTTGTTGTAACCAGAGAATCTAAATACTATACTACTTCTTCCATTTTTTCTGCATTATTGCTTATTTCATCCTACTCAATCATAGGCGCTTCTCTTCTTTTGGCAATACTGTGCATATGGACACTGCTGCAGTGTTGCTACTCAAATCGATACCACCAATCTGCAATTTCCATTTAGGTATTAAGACTTTTTCAAAAAAAATTTTAAATCGCTTTTCAAAAAACCATGCAGCTATGTGTGGATTCTCAATAAGGTTTCTATACCGACGTTTACTTGCTTCTTGATCAGTTTCTCTGTCTATCTGATTCTCTCTATTAGGCATAAGTTTATGTAAATCCGGCTAGTGCATATCTGCAGCACTGAATGTAAAAAATACCAGCCCTTCATGTCCTAACTGCCTTATCATATCTGTTAGTTCAAATCTAGCTGCATCCAATATTGACGAGTATCACATAAACCTTCTCCATATCTGATCACTCAATCTGCTATATGGCTATCATTTTGCATTAATTCCAGAACTTCATCTACAGTAAGTTGTCCTTCTTCCAAATTTTGTTTGACAAATACCTGCCCCTTTAATAACGCTCTCCATCTCATTATTGAATTTAATACAAAATAACGCCAACGTAAATGGCGAGCAAAGCGCCCATCTTTATATAACATTAAGTGCTTGAAGTATTCCGCAGGTTTAACTTCCCTCATTCGATGAGTACGGAGATCAGCTATGCCTCTAGAATATAGTGTAGAGAACGCTCTCACTATATATCCGACTATACAGAATTCATTTATGGGATTACATTCATTATGTGGCTAATCAATATAGCCATCATTTGTTTGCGTTCTATTAAGAGTGCTATTAATTGCGCTATCTTCATTCTGCCTAGATAATATAGAAGGCACAAAAGTTTGTAAAATAAAATCCTCATTTAATTCATCAGTTTGATTTTGCTCCATACAAACCTCATTTTGCTCTTCGTCTTCGTTGTCTGTGAGTCTTGGAAGCTGATCAATAATAGAACCATTATTGGGTAAGGATTCCAAAATTTCATCATCTATACTAATCTCACAATAAAATATATTATTTGCTTTCAGCCACCAAAGAGCCTGAATTACTTTTCCTCTATGTACGTTAAAATCTCAAAATGCGGGTCTGTTAATAGAATGTCATTGAATGATTAATATGTCCAAAGATGCTGGATCATGTGGAAGGCATGTTACAAAGTCTTGCAAATCCTGTAGAAAATTTATAACATTTCCTCTATATGTGTATTGTTCTCCACGCAAGTTATATACAAAAATCACGGGAAATACTTGTGCTATAAGTATTTCTTCGACGATCGTTAAATCCTTAAGTTCATGTGAAACTTCACCTTTACAAAATATTGTGAATTTTCAAATAAGTAATCCATGTTTAATTTTTTTAAAGATTGAATAGTTCTATTTTATTAATACAAAATTTCATACCAGGATCCATATTATTTTCTGCTGAGAATTTTTTAGGGTTTGTTTTTTCATTGTAACACTGATGGCACTCCTCTCTAAAGAGATCTATAGAAGGAAATCTCTCTTCACATGTTTTGTATTCCTTATTTTCAAATTTACTGATATTATCTCGAAATTTATTTAATAGTTCATGGTCCACTCTTTCAAGATTATTTTCTAATTCGTCGTCCTCAACTATATTTACTGTGTTTTGAAGAATATTAGATCCTCGTTTTTTACACATATTTGACACGTTTTGCGAATTCCTCTTATTACGCTGCTCTTCCGTCTCTAAGGCATGTTTGTTTCGTATGTTATTTGCATTTTGTACATTTCTTTCAATTTGTTGCTCAGCACTCTCATTAGCTTTCTTTTGATGATATCGGCTGCGTATTTTTGCGAGCCGGGTTTCGCATTCTTCTTCAGTTTCTTCTGCTCTCTTTTGCCATTTTCTACTACTTTCACGTCCTTGCCGCGTTTCTTTGATATTAAGCTTTTCATTCTCTTTATTAGTATTAGTCTCAGACAAAGTGCTTTGGACGCTCTGAAGTGCATTTATGTTATATTGTTAAACATAATTTGTTTTTTTTTTTCTTTTTTTGTTAACTTACCATTATGATAATTATCCCTTAAAAAAACCAAATAATAGTTCAAATTATTTAAATGATCTAGCGAATGGAATGACGAATTTATCTTCGTTAAGAGTACTTTATCCAAGTCATATACCGGCGCAGTAATCGCAAGATAAATTTTCAAATTTTTTTTACTAAGTAAATTTTTTATTACAAGTTTTTTTTTTAAAATGCCGTATTAACTATTTATTTATTCGGTAGATATGGTCCTGTTCAAATTGAATTTGTAATTTTTACTAAGCACAATATCTACATCCTTCGATTTATTACACCATTATATGAAATCGTTTTCAACAAACTGCTGTAATATTTAATTATTTGATGTGAGTTAATATTTGTGTTACTTATTGTATTATGCTATAAAGTTTTGAAATTTTGCTCTAGCAGCAACGCCAGCGTCGCCAGTAATTGAGATAGCAGTTACATGATTTCCGCCCCAAAATTTTTGAAATTCTTAAAATTTTGATTTTCAGAGTGCTTTTTTTTTTTTTTGCACTTTTAATTTTTTTGGAAAATATTTTCTCATCAAAAATTCTGAAGCTCAAATAAATAATTATAAAAATAAAAGCCCCAAAAACAACATTGAAAAAGTTCCAAAAATTTATGGTTGTAAATCATGTGATTACTACTTCGATTACTGACATTGCTATTCAAGCTCATTGAAATATTATTGAAATTTTTTAAACTCAGTCTAACGATGTTAATTAAATATTGAGTTTGTTTACAAATATTGAATTGCAAAATCTAATTCAATTTACTATCATGCAACTCATATAGTTATATTAAATTCATATTACAACTTTAGCATCTTAGTTTTTGAAAATTTTATCTTTTTTTAAATTGTATTTTTTTAATAAATATTTGGAATTTTGCAAAAAAAAAAAATTATAACTCTTATCCGAAACTATATATAGTAATATTAAATACTTTTACTATGTTTTATTAATTTAATTAATTTTGTTTATAAGTTATGTTTAAATTTTTGGCTTCGGACGCCTAATAGCATCTGTTTCCTAGTATATTACTTTGTAGTAAATAATCCAAACAGTATCTTAATTGAACTTAAACATGTTTATAAACTTTGAACTAAACTTAGACTTAGACCAATATACCAAGTTCAAGACAGTTCAAGTTTATAAGTTCTAGGTTCAATTCAGGTTTTTTTTTTTTTAAATTTTTCCAGACTATCTAAGACAGCTGAAACGCTGGTGGCGTCTTTTTATTATAATTGATTAATAAATAACTTTCTATTTACAAATTAAGTATTTACAAATTTTCTATTTATTCGATTACTAGAGGAGTTAAGACTCAACACCTTAATTTCTCTTGTGATCCTACTACTTATAATTGCTGGAATCAACATTATCGGCCTAGTATCATCACCCATTTGGTGTTGATATACCAACACCAAATCTCATAGATTGCCATTGCATTTAGCCATTGTGCTGTTGTATGGCATCTTTTTTGAAGAAAATTGTTCTTTGTGCAGATGTTTTCAATAGTCTTCGATATCGCTAAGTTGTCTTGTACCTTCAAGAATTTGTAGACTTCTGTCCAGATAGATTTACTAACTTTACATTCTACCGCAAAATATTCTGGAGTCTGAGTACTGTTTTCACACCATAAGCAAGCACCTAATTCTGAAGGAGATATCTGTTAGAGCCTATAACCCAAAGGTAGGGCTCTGTAGGCTAATCTCTATAAGATATCTCTCTTTTTGTTATCAATATCTCTACATGTAATCCAATCAGTTGGTGTATTTTCTCTAAGCATATAAGTTGGAGAGATTATTCCAGCTAAACTTCTTAGAAGGTTTATTAAGTCTTTAGTCTGAAGATTACAACTTTTTTTCCCCTTCAAATATATGTTCTCTGTAGACCAAGGCCACGGTGTAAGGGAAGAAACTGCACCCTTCACTTTATTCTATGCACGTATAAAAGGTTTCTATTCTGATGGCCAGGCTTTGATTCTTATAGGATTTTCTATAAAAGCTTGCAAAATTGTGATGTCTTTTTTATCCTGTAAAGATTTTGTGATCCTTGATCTTTCTATCTTGGCCCACGTAGTATCTCCTGATATAAGCTTTATCCAAGTTGTGAGCATTCTAGCCTTGAGCATGTTCCCTACTATTGGAGCCTAAATACTGCCTTTTTCATAGAGAAGCTAATAGGTTGAGTATCTTGGGAGCATCTTGGAGTTACTCTTGGTCTATAAAGCTATTAGATTATTTATTTCTGATACTTGTTTTTTGCTCGGAGGGAGAATATAGGCTGTGTACTAGATGCAAGAAAGTATTAGTGATTTTGTGATTAGGATCCTTTCTTTGAAAGAAAGATTTTTTGCCACGAGTTTGGAGAGTATGTCTTTGAGTTTGGTAATAGTGGATGGCTATAAGTCCTTCTTTGGTTGCCCATTTGCATCTATTTCATATCCTAGTAACTTAAAGGTATTAGATTCTTCTATAACTTTAAAATCAATTATGTCTAGGAGGTTTGCTCTTCTCACCATTATTATTAGTGGAACAATTTATATTTTCTGGTTGTTAATTCTTGCACTTGAGGCTCTCTCATATAGGTCAAACAGTTTATATATCTTCAGCCAATCTAATAAGCTCCCAACTCCTATTGTAAAACCATCTGCATAGACTATAAATTTGAATGTCTAATTGTGGAAGGATATACCTTGAATGTCTCTATCAATAGCCTGGAGTAAGGGCTCAAAGGCCAGGATGTATAGTAATGGTAAGAGGGGGTCCTCTTGTCTAACCTCTCTTCCCACTCTAAACGGCTCTGATAGCATGCCTGATTCAAATATATAAGCTTCTTGATTGGTAAACAGGTTCCCACCAGATTTTTAAATTTCAAATTAAAGTTCATCTTTTCTAGAACCAGTTGCAGGAAAGTATGATCCACATAGTCAAAAGCTTTTTGCTGGTCTACTAAAAGCAGCCAATGTTGCTTAGTAAGATCAGATTGATTTCTCATTACTGTAATCGCATCTAGTGCTGCATCTGTAATTGATCTCTTTGAAACAAAACCCTTTTGGTGTGCCGGAATTACCAAGTTACAAATTTTATTTAATCTAGTAGCTATAATCTTCATAAAGATTTTAGCATCGCAATTTACCAAAGAGATAGGTCTCCAGTTATCTATGTTATTCAAATCTGTTGTTTTCTTTGGAATAAGAGTAATTAAGTTTTTATGCCATGAGTTAGGCAAAGATCCTGATCAGAGGATCTGATTATAAATTGTTTCTAAAACTGGGACAATGTTATTTCAGTTTGTTTGTAAAACTCGTATATAAGACCATCTAGCCCTGGAGACTTATTGTTTAGAAGTTTTCTAATAGTCTCAATTATTTCTTCTTTCGTGATCTCCCAAGAAAGCTCCTCATTTTCAGAGGAAGAGATAGTAGAAAGACCATTTGTCAAGGTTGTTGCCGCATCTAGATCAATCTTTTCTTCTTTGTAGAGCTTTGCATATTGCTCTTTAATATACTGTAGGATTCAGTCATTGTTGAGCTGAGGTGGGTTCCCATGATCCTTGATGTCCTTGAGTGTAGAAGAGTTTGTACAAGATTTGAATCTTGAGAAGAAGTATTTCGTTGACTTTTCTCCCTGCTCTACCCAACTTGCTTTAGAGTGTATCTGCCATCTATCTGCTAATTGTAGCAGTTCATCCTGAATTTGAAGATTTAATTTATTGACTATTGTATGTAAATGCAGCTGACTAGGGTCTTTTGCTAGTTTCTCTTTTGATTTGGTCATTTTTCTATTTAATAGAGCCAAGCTGCTCTCTGGGGCCCTGGGTTTCCTGAAGGCCCTTATGATTGATTGAATGCAAACTTTGTGCTAGTCCCAATCTGCTGCAGAATTAAATGAATTAATTTTTGCTATAACCTCTTTTTTTATAAGTTTATTCTTGAAACACTGTTTCTCGAATCTCCAAGATGTTGGAGTTTTAAGTTTATCATTCAGATTTAAGATATATTTAACTAATAGGTGGTCTGAATTGCCAAATAAAGTTTCTGTTTTTTCCACTAGTGAAACAAAGTTTCATTGATGAAAATATAATTCAGTCTAGTTGCCATAGTTTGATTGTTTCGTGTATTCTGAAAAAATGTCAAGAAGGGGTCACTCTCTTCAAGAGTTGCTGAGTTGATGAATTTATTTGTAGGATTTTTGAGTTGTAAGCGTGTTGAATCTGATTGTGCTGTAGCTTGACTAACATGGTTTGTCTTAGGATTTATATTAACATTAAAGTCTCTACCAAGTATATTTATTGATTCTTCATCCCAGAATGGACTCCATCCCTCAAAGAATTCACTTCTGTCTTTGTTGTTTGGAGGGGCATATACATTAGTGACATGGAACATGTGGTCCTTGTAAGCGATTCTTGTAGATATAATCCTTCCTCTATGGGATGTCTGAGGATCCTGTAACTTGATTTCTTTTTTGTTTGCTAATATAGCAGTTTTGTCGGCCCAAACCGAATCAAAAGGCCATTGTTTTTTCATTGTTTTTTAAGAAAGTCTTTTGTACTTTGGTTTTCCAAGTTTGTTTTTTGTAAGAGGATTATGTCTAGTCTATAAGATTTAAGTAAAGTTAAAGTTTTTCATTGTTTTTCCTGATTGTTAAGCCCCTTTACATTAAGGGTTGCTATGTAAACTTTTTTGTTTATTGTTATAAAGAAAGAGTGATGTTTTAGTTAAGTAGGGAGGTATGTCCTCCTTTTGGTCTTTTGTAAGGAGAAGTCTTAAGATAGCTCTGTCTAGTTTTGTTATTATTGCTCTTTTTTTATTCATTACTGGTGTAAAACTATCTTCATTAACCCCTTCTGATCGGGTATCATGAGTTCATTGATTTTCACTTGATCTTTAAAGGCTTGAATGGGATTATTTAATGTAAGTTCATCTCTTGGAGTATTTTGATCCTGAGGTTCCAAGGCATTTGGAACTGGTGATTGTATATAAATAAAATCAGAAGAGTTGGACTCCTTGTCCGTTAATGTTTTCTCCTCTTTAGTATTATTTTTTTCCTCTGGCAATGAGAATGCGATTGTTGCTTCTACCATATTTTTGATTGTATTTTCAAGTGAGATAATAGTGATCTTATTCTCTTTCATATCAGAGTCGTTTTCGATTAGTTTTGAAGATAATTTCTTTTTTACTGTCTTGTCCTTATCTGGGTTTATTATTGAGGATTCCATATTAAGAGAACCAATATTGTCACTTCGAAAGTTGTTTATAACTCTGGCTTGTTCTTTATATTTCTAGTACTGTTCCGGAGAGCAAGAGATTCTTGAAGCTGCTTGTATTCTTTTTTAACATGACCTTCCTGATTATAGAAAAAACAAATACAAGGGGCTGCACTCTATTCTGTTGTAATTTTATTGTCCCTGACATGAGTAAAACGAGGAAGGTTCTTTTCTAAATCTGGATCTTCTGTAGTTTCGAAAACAATGATCCACTGATCTGTTAAGTAAGGGTTTCTTCAATCAGAAGAGGTTTAATAGAATTGATTTTTCTAATGTCCTCAAAGGCTTTTTTGATAAGTGTTGAAACTTGATTTCTGTTGCCTAATGGAATGTTTCTAATTTTGACTGATAGGAATGACTTACGGGCATCTGTTGGAATGTAACTCATGTAAGTTTTATTAAAAATTCGGACCTCCTTTGTTGTATATTCTTTGAGTAAGTCAAAGCTTGCAAATACAATCTCCAATTGTGAATATACTCCTTTTTTAAGGTGTTGTTTTATTGCTACAATATCCTTTCCTGTACTCTCATAGAGAGAAGAGATAATTTTGTTAAATGAGCTTAGTAATTAAGATATGTCAATGATAAGTATGTTATCATTCTTAGACTTAATTTGTTCTCTTGGAGAGAAAGTTGAGTATGTGGCCTGTCCTCTAGTAAGTTTAGAGAAGAGGTTTGCTTATTGCTTTGGGGCAAAGGGTTGAGGTTTCTCATTATCTAGAGTTCAGGTAAAATTGAAATTTTCTGATTGTCTATATGGGTTATTTTCTGATAGTTGGAGCCCTGTGTTTGCATGGTAGTTACGTGAGGGACCTGCTACAACCGGGTCCTTCACCAATACGTGTTTTGTTTTGATGTTTTGTTTACTTTCTTTGTTTACTTTTAGAGACGTAATTGAAAGATCCCAAGGGTTCTTCTGCTCAACCAGATTAGCCCAACTTTCTTGCTTGTTTGTATAAAGAGTGGTATTAGATTTCTTTAAGATTTCGGGTATATTGTTGATGCTTGAAGCTTCCTCCTCTGGCAGAGAAAGGTTAGCTTTGACATTTTGATTCTTGATCTTTGTCTCACCAAGGACAGTTTTCTTAACTAGTTCTGTTATTTTGAGTTTTTTGCAAGTTGTCTTTGAAAGTGTAAAATGAGAGAGACTTCTCTTCTTTGGTATAAGGGCCTTGGCCTTTACTGGACTTGATTTGAAAAAGTTTTCTTTATCACTTGGAGTAGTTATTTTGTTTTTTGTTAGTAACTCTATTCCTGCCAAATATATACAGAAAAGAGTTGTGCTGATCTTTTTTAATTCAGGTCCAAGTTCAAAGATTTGCAAAATTTAAAGTTTAGTTTGGGTTTAATTAAACTTAAATTTGAATCTAATTGAACTGAACTTGAACTTTGAAATACTAGGTATAAGTAAGCTATTAAAAGAAAAAAAATCCAAAGATACAGATAACCTCTTAGCAAAAAATGACTTTTTGGTAGAGAATTGCCTAAGCAAAAAACAAAGAAAACAAAATAAAGCAATAGTAAAAATAAATAAAACTAGTAATAAAAAGAAAAAACAGCCTTCTAAAAAAAAACAATTCCTTGGCAAAATACTATCCAAACAAAAAACAAAAGAGCAAAAGAAGCAACAGCAGAGGTGGAAGTAGAAAAGAAGAAAAGTATTTTGACAAGAGTTAAGAAAAAGATAGTTAAGTATTGTAATCTGGCAAATAAAACAATACAGTTATAAATTTCAAGTTCATTTTTGCCAAGAAAGTGGTCTAAATAAAGGTTTAAAATAGTAGTAATTAGGGTAGCTAAGTACTATGCTATAGCAAGTTTTTAAATATAGGTAGTACCATGTATGAAACTTGTTGGCAAACGTCAGTGTAATAACTAGTAATATAGTGGCAGTCACATGATAATCATCATACATAACTAAAATTTTATTGGCTAAAAGTTTTAAGGATAATATGTCAAATTTTTTTAAACTTTGAGAGAGGATATCTTGACAATTACAAGCCAGATTCAATAAACCTTTTTTTATTTGAATCTACAGATTCTTAGAATTCATATTAAAGAAAAATTCTTCAAATTTGGCTTGGTGATTGTCAAGATATCTTCACTCAAAGTTTTAAAAAAATTCAAACCATCTACCAAAATAAGAGTTGTGCCAAACTTTTTCTTAAACTTTGAGCGAAGATATTTCGACAACCACAAGCCAAATTAAATAAGCCTTTTTTATTCGAATTCTATAGATTCGTAGAATTCAAACAAAAAAAGTTTATCGAATTTGGCTTAAAAAATTCAAAGCGTCTATCAAATAAGAGTTGCGCCAACCTTTTTCTTAACCTTTGAGCGAAGATATCTCGACAACCACCAAGCCAAATTTAATACCCTTTTTTTATTTGAATTCTATCGATTATTAGAATTCAAATAAAAAAAAGGTCATCGAATTTGGCTTGTTGGTTGTCGAGATATCTTCGCCCAAAGTTTTAAAAAATTCAAAACGTCTATCAAAATAAGAGCCGTGTCAAATTTTTTCTTTTTATTTTAATTATAAGAATCTGTAAAACTCAAAAAAAAAGTTTGTCGAATTTGGTGTGGCGGTTGTCAAGATATCTTCGTTCAAAAGTTTAAGAAAAAGTTTGACACAGTTCTATTTATTTTGAATTTTTTAAAACTTTGAGCGAAGATATCTTGACAACCACCACCAAGCCAATCCGGAGAATTTTTTTTTTATTTAAATTCTAAGGATTTGCAGAATTCAAATAAAAAAAGGTTTATTGAGTTTGGCCTGGTAGTTGTTAAGATAACTTCGCTCAAAGTTTAAGAAAAAGTTTGGCGCAACTCTTATTTTGAGACATTCTTAATTTTTTAATTGAGAGAAGATATCTCGCCAAACACCAAGCCAAATTCGATGAACTTTTTTTTATTTAAATTCTAAGGATCTGTAGAATTTAAATAAAAAAAGGTTATTGAATTTGGCTTGGTGGTTATCGAGATATCTTCGCTCAAAGTTTAATAAAAGTTTGGCGCAACTCTTATTTTGATAGACGTTTTGAATTTTTTAAAACTTTGAGCGAAGATATCTCGACAACCAACAAGCCAAATTCGATGACCTTTTTTTTATTTGAATTCTAATAATCGATAGAATTCAAATAAAAAAAGGGTATTGAATTTGGCTTGGTGGTTGTCGAGATATCTTCTCTCAAAGTTTAAGAAAAAGTTTGGCGCAACTCTTATTTTGATAGACGTTTTAAATTCTTAAACCTTTAAGCGAAGATATCTCGACACTCACCAAGCCAAATTCGACAAACTTTTTTTATTTAAATTCTAAGAATCTGTAGAATTCAAATAAAAAAGAGGTTATTGAATTTGGCTTGGTGGTTGTCGAAATATCTTCGCTCAAAGTTTAAAAAATTTTGATGTATTGAATAGCAAATCCTTAAAACTTTTAGCCAATAGAATTTCAGTTATGTATGATGATCAGCCGAATTTTTATGGCACCACGAAATGACCATCGCAAAACGCTTGGATTTATTTTAGACCTACGCAAGTCTTTTCAATTTTATTTAATTATAATTTTCTATCGCTACAAACTTCCGATTTAATTAAGAAACCAAGGCTATGACACGTAAAGTCTCATAGTGGCAAGGTATGCAGGAAGTAACAAAATATGTACATATTAAAAGGCCCAAACACATATATATAGTTTTTAAATACAGTACAAAAAAATTTTTTGTTTAAATAAATTTTCTCAGTAAATAGAAAACTAATCAAAAAAAAAAAACAAAAAATGCCTAATTGAAAAAAAAGCTTATTCATTATGAAATTAAAATTGTCATTTTTTGTGGAAATCGTATGCGAATAGAATTTTTCTAAAAATTCTCTTTATGGAAATTGAATTTTATACCTTCAGTATTTGCAGAATCGCAATCTTTTTTCAAACTTTTAGCTAACGCAGGAGGACCACAGTAATATACACCCACGTTAGTATTCAAATCTCCTTCTTTGCCCGGCAAATAACGACCACTCTCAATCGCTCGATTCAATTGGCTAAATATATAACCAAAATTTGGTCTGCCGTAATGCGTTCTGCTTTCCAAATCCGTCAATGGATCATATGAACCAGATACATCATTAATTATTATATTATTTATAGTGGATTCTCTAAGTTTTGATGTCAGATAAATGTGGAATTTTAGGAAACCAGCTTCCATTTGGGTAGCTTCTAAAGTTTTCAGTAAGGATTGAAACCATTCAAATGCGCCAGTTTCACGACATATCCAAAAGAATTCTACCCTTTTTAATTTCAATAGACGCTTGTTTTGTTGTTGATGCCTAATATCATGATTTAAAAAATAACAAATATTATATATATATAGGTATATTGAATAATCACTAAAATGGAGATAAGAGTTTTACATACCAAATATTTTTGAGGATAGAGGCAAAAGGAGTAACACCTATACCACAACCTATCAAAACGACAATCTCATTTTTAAATACATCCTCAGCAGGAGCACCATAAGGGCCATCAATGCGGAGAGTTGGTAGAACAGCAGGTAAAGTTCGTTTAATATCAAAATTAGAATTATTAGAATTACATCCAAGCAATTCACCAAGTTTATTAGTGAAATCACCAACTTGACGAACATGAATAGAAACGAAAGGATCATCTGGTGCCGAGGTGATTGTGAACGGATGCCATTGCCAAGTTGATATAGCAGGGATATTTAAGAACAAGTACTGACCGGCCTTATAACGGAAAGAAGGCTTATCAAATTGAATTTCAACTGCTTTCGAAGGATGGTCAATAACTTTTGTGATTTTAGTTGCTTGACGAGCACGAATTTCGCGTAGGACACGTTCAAAAAAGTATAAAATACCACCAATTATGGTGAATCGCCAAGAAAGATAACCTTTACATACACCTTCGGCGGTTTTTACAAAACAACCATGACCATGAAAGAATAAACAAAACATAAAGAAGAAAGCAAGATGATGAGTGTACCAAAAAGTTTCAAAAGATTGATGACGCATCTTATGGTGAGCAGAGGTATACATTAAAAGCATTATAAGTAACATAAAATGGCCAGTAAGGCCAGCCCAAGTAGTATAATGAAGTTGCCAGGCTTGGAACTTGCCAAGCTGTTCCAACCTCCAAAAGTTAACATAATGAGCAAAAACATGTACTAAAGTCCAAAAGAGCATAGCATAAGCGGTTTGACGATGGAACCAAAGATTTTCATCAAATGGAATAAGCTTATTTAAAAAGCTTAAAGCACGTAAATATTTTATAATATTTCTGAGAACAGGTAAGAGGATTAGAGATCCGTCATAAGCGAGGCATAGACCAGCACCACGAGAAGTCCATACAGATAAACCGAGGACATTGAGGTTATCCAAAGAAGGGTCATCCTTTTGCTTAAGGTAACCAAGAATGAATAAAAAAATATGAGACCCGAACCAAAAAATCCAAAATGTAAGACGTTTAAGAGTGAATTCTTTTGACAATCTTGACGAGAGAGATTCAGCCATTTTCCGGAAATGACGAATAAGAATTTTTACAAGGAGAATAAAGGAGCGAGAGGGGCAAAGAAAGGAGAAGGAAAGATCGAAAGGATTATAAAATTATCGGGGCTAAATCGAAAAGCACTATCAAAGTACAAAGTCGACTTAGGTGATACTACAGGAGAAAAGTAGTATCTACAGTATTTATATTTAAAAGAACTTAGAGATATCCAGCTCCAGCTGGACTTCCGGATGAATCAATAATATTTATTTATTTTAAAGGATACAAGAATAGTACGATAATAAAAACAATTATACAAATAAGTTAAATTTGTGTAAATACAGAGCAACCCGAAACGGCTGTAATAAATAAATAATAAATAGTTAGGTGATCTGTAGCATTTAGAATATACGATCGACAAGTTGCGAGCGAATAAAGTGAACAAGGGGTAAACAGAACATAAAACCTATAACCGATTGGTTACCAAATCCTACTAATATTAAAGTGCACAAGTGGGTTTTGAATATATTATTAGACCCCTCTGTAGAATAAAAGTGGAAAATGAAGAGAGCACTACGTCAAAAGTATTACGAGTATACAGTAGTAATAATTTAAAATAATTAATTAATTAAGATCGAACAATTTAAAACGTGGTATTCCCAGTATTCGGAATTGATGAACAATACTATTACAACAAGATCAAGGTCACATGATTACTCGATTTTAGAACGTCCTAACATTTAAAATAGCACTAGCGATATCACGAAAACAATCAAACTAAACTCGATCTTTATAAACATATAGACTTAAAGTAAACAATTCCGGTTGAATTTGATTATGTGGTTGTTGTAATATCACTAGTGCTAGAAATACTGTAGCTGTCGATTTGATATAATATATAAACACAAATGGATGCAAGGCTACGCCATACACATGTACAGAAACATAGAAACGACTTATTTAAGCCTCGAGATTTAACATTAAAGTTCCCATTTTGTTCGTGAAGCATTTAAGTTAATATTATTCAATTCGCAAAATCCTGCATGAAGGAACATTTTGTGTATCATAACGTAAATAAAGAACACAAATTCTTTGTTGATCAGGACATTTGTATACATGGTACACGGTATACTTGACTTTTTAGTGTTTATATTGTAAATTGACATTAAGTTACTGTATTTATTTGACATCGATATCTCCTTTTTCGTTTCAAATAATGTTTAAGTGTGTTACGTGCATGTTTGAAAACTAAGAAAGATTAAGTAATAGCAATTCGGGTTTTAGGATTATTTATCAAAGAGAAAATACGAGTAAGCCAGTAAATAGGGAATTTAAATTTTTACCGGAGACAAATTAATTTATGTTAATTTTAGTTACTACTGTAGTTAAGAAAATCATTATATAGCGAGTAAATCATTATATAGACTGTATATAGTGAGTAAATCAAATTTTTACACATCGTTTCTTGGCAGATGTGATCTAACTCCTGGTACGTACCAATATTTTCTTTAGTAGACTATGTAGATCAATTCTATTCACCCATTTTATGGATGAACATTTTATTATTGTTCAAATCATAAGTCGACTTATGACTTTTCAATCTGAAGAGTAAATGAAATAAAAACCTGGAATTCTAACTAAATACAGAACCTTTTACACAATGGAATACGGACTTTATATCCAATGCTAATATCTATGAAAGTCTGCGTTCCACTGTATAAAAGGCTCTATATTTAGAATTCCTTAAGTGATGCATCTCAAAATTTAATTATACGCTTCTCTATAGATTTTTTACTATGAAATTGAATGATCGATATCCATATGATAGGTTCTTTTTTTTTTCATATGCAAATTGCCTTTTTCAAACACCGGTTTTAAGGGGTTTCTAAAAGAAAATGAGACAAACAAAAGAAGTGATATAGTCATGGCGCAAAAACTTGGCAGTCCCGTTACTAATCCAACAACTTAATTTCGTCTAAATATTAATATTTGCATTGATAAAATATAACAAATGCTATATCGAAATTTTTGTGCGAAACTTTTACTTGATAGCAAATTTATGTTTTTTACTATGTTACACTTAACTTACATTCGGATTTTCACTCAACAAAAGCATTTTAGATATATATATTTTTTAAAATAAGATGAACTAATTTATTTCTCACCAATTCATCCTCTTAAGAATTGTGATTAGGTTATCCGGATAGCCGGATTATAAAATTAACTAACGAATTACACAATTAGGATATCCGGTAGGGATGTTAAGTGGTGCGTCTGGTTCGGTCCGGTCCGGTCCCCCCAAAAGTCTGGTCCAGGACTAGTTGAAAACG
>CAJVPY010000451.1:0-26957 GCA_910591965.1 Dentiscutata erythropus | reverse complement strand
GAGAGAAAATTTCTATTTTGATAGGCGTTTTATTTTTCTCTAATTTTGAACGAAGCTACCTCGATAGCCACTTGACTAAATTCGATCAAATTTTTTTTATTTGTATTCTATGAATCCATAGGATTCAGATAAAAAAAGATTTATCGAATTTGGTCAGATAGTTATCAAGGTATCTTCGCTCAAAGTTAGAGAGTAATTTGGCGCAGCTTCTATTTTGATGGGCGTTTTGATTTTTCTCTAATTTTGAGAGAAAATATCTCAACAACCATATGGCTAAATTTGATGAATTTTTTTTTTATTTGAATTCTATGAATCCATAGAATTCAAATCTAAAAGGTTTTATCAGATTCAAGCAGGTAGTTGGCGTTATATCTTCGCTCAAAGGTTTTAAAATTTTTATTTTTTACCGGGATCTGCATGTCGATCAGTATCAAAAAAGTAGGTGCAGGTGTATCAAAAATGAATGTTTTGCACCTGTGCTTGTCCAAACTCATTTCGAGCTTATTTGAAACCCAAACCTGTTAAACTCGAGTTTTATGAACATGTGATTTTAATTAGAAATTTTAAACTCAATACTGTTCATAGTGCTCAAATCGTTTTCGGAATCGGTTACTCAAGCAAAATGTTTCATGATTTATAAATAACTTTTTTTTTTAAATTTAAAGTTAATTTCCATGATGTAATGACGTGATTTTTGTATTATTGATTTTAAATTAAAAGCTAATTTCTAACGATATGTATTACGTATAATAAGTATTACGCGATTTTTATTTCTTTGTAGAAGCATTTCAATTGCTATAAATACGTTATTTTTAATTTTAATTTTTTTATCTTTATACGATGGTTGAAGAAAACGCAATTGAAAATTTTAATAATATGAATGATCTTACCTCTACATCAATGTCAACGCTATCTCAACATACACAGTACAAAATAAATTTACTTCCATATCAATTTTAATATAATATGCAAATATATAGTTAAAATTAGTGCTAAGTAAAATGTATACTATATATATTTATATGTTCTAATAAATAAATAAATAAATAACGGGTCGTAATTAATAGTACATGTATAAATAGTTTAAAGCAGAGTTTGAAACCCAGTTTATGTACATGGTTCAAAACTAGGGATGGCAAATGATTTAAATCACAATGTTTTAAATCAGTAAAATATTGTTCTAAAATGATTTTTTTTATGATTTAAATCATCGTCATTGATATTGTATGATTAATCATGTAACCATATTAGTATTATTAATCATGACGTTATACTAATACGTATATTATTACAGTTAAACTAACTAATCTGATGCAGTAATTCTAGCTGCAGCCATCAGTACTATAATCACCGATGATTTAAAACATCAAGTTAAAAATCAAAAAAATCATTAAAAATCGATTTTTTACCATCCCTATTCAAAGCAGTGTTCAAGCACAAACTAGCAGATTTAAGCAGGATAACATCCCTAGCGCTAGTTCTAACTCATACTGCACTAATTTACTATATACCCCTTTTAGTCGACTTAGCCGATTATAATTTAGCCGATTCCTATCACTAGTCGACACTCATGTGTTGTCAAAAGTAAATCGGCCTTTAGCTTTTAAGTTTTAAACTTATTGAATTCAATCTCCCAAAAATTTAATTAAGCACATTGATTTATAATTGCTTTTTTTTTTTCAATTTTGTCATTTAAGGCTTTAATCAAAGAAAGATGAAACTAAGTTGTCGGCGTGAAACCTGTTTAACAACTATAGGTGCAAGGGATACGATCTTCTCAGATAACACTTTCAATGATCTTTAATAACATTAATAATGATGAGAAACTCACATTTAATAAAAAATATTTCAAAGTGTTATTACGGAGAGGCTTGAGAAAGTTTTTAGATCATGAGGATATTTATTGATTTGTAAGGCTGTGCTCGCAAATTGTTGCCTCATAAACAATTACGGAGTATTTATTGCTGATGGTTTAAATATTTAGACATCAATTCACATTTCTTCTGCCTCTTGGTTTGTAATTTTAACATTAAAGAATAACACAGTAATGTCAACTAGAGAGCAAGGCGATCATGTGGAAATCAAAGTAGATGAATTTGGAGGTCATGAACCTAAAAGGCAAAATTTTCCACATGATATAAAGTTAATTTGTTCACCTAATCTCAAATATATTGCAACATTAAACGAAAAGGATGAAAGCATTCTTATATGGCCGGTTTTAGGTAATGAATCATATTTAAATGCAGATAAAAGTTTCAAGGTTACAGAACTTGATACAAATGAAGATAGCAAAAATGTTTATAAATTGGAAGAGTTGTCTGATGATGCATTAATAGTCTTAATAAGTGAAACTTCTTGTAGTAAGTTAAATATTCATTATCATTATTTATTACAGTCGCACCCCCCTAAGTGCACGCCCCCTAAGTGCAAGTACTATGTAAAACCTCTCTAAATGCACAATCATGTTGGGCCCCAACTTATAAGAGTCCTATATATTTTACTCTCTATAAATGCAAACACCCTCTAAGTGCAAAATTTTAATTTTTTTCACTATGGTCCCGACGGGATGCACTTAGGGAGGTGTGACTGTATCAATATTTATTACTCTAATATAAACATTAATTTGAATTCTTTTTATTTCGCTCATAATAATATAGTCATGTATGATACTAATAAAGAGCAACATGTTGAGATTCCACATTTAAATGAACAGGTGTTACAAACATCTGAAATATATGTTTCTTTTTTAAAAAATGGTTATTTTGCGTTCATCAGTGAATCCAAATTATATTTATATTCTGTTATAACTAAGGATCCAAGAACATGTTTGCAATGTAAAAATAGATTTGGTTTCAATATAGAACTTAATCAATGTACCTTATCTAGAGACGGGAAATTACTGATTGGAGATGGATTTTTCAAATCTCAATGGGATATAGACTCTGAAAAATTCGAAATACAATATCCCATTGCAAATGATTTCGTATTCAATAAATATGAAAATTTACAAGCAGTATGGCACAATCGTGACTTAACGCTGAAAATTTACTCTGCAAAAACTGGCATTAAAATCTTGTCACGTAAGCAGATTTCTTAAAAAGATTTTTTTAAAATAATTCGAGTTTATATATAATTGTATCATGTCTATACTTTGTATTTATAGGTGAAATAGAAATGAATTATAAGAATCAAAATAATGAATATTTTCAAATTAGTTTTATGAATTTGGGTGAACGCTTATTAATCTCTCACTTTACGAATTCAAAAATGCAAAATTATCTAATCGATCCATATTCTGAAAAGAATGCAACTATTAAATTGGACTTATACGATGAACTTAATTCGAAATATGTTGGATTTATTCCTAAAAGGATATTTGAAAACAAGGTTATAGGAATTGTCAATCGTAAAGTTCTGATACATAATTTATTTCAGGAACATTATCAAAATTATCTGCGAGAAGAAATTGATGATAAGAACAATATCCGCTTCCTCAGCATTATGAAAGAAATATTAGATAAAATGAAAGATGCAAAAAGTGAAATTAGTAGTACATTGAAAGTTGATATAGAACTAAAAGGTCAAATAAAGGGTAAGCATATGAATCTAGTTAATTGGGAATTTAATGAAAATTCTGATGGAAAAATGGAATTATCTGCAAGGAAAGGCAACATAAATCTTGCTAAATTAAACGTGACGGATATATACGTTGAAAAAAATTCACTTAAATCTTTGAATATTCTTACATTTAAATTATTGACTAATGACGAATTAATGGTAATAACAAAGTGGTACCATTCATCGATAAAAGAATTTACAATTATTGTGGCTTTTGATGATGACAAAAGTATCCGGATGAAATATTTTTTCGATACAAATTATTTGAAAAACCTCTTGAAAGTGTGTAATGATCTTTTGGAGAAGTGTAAGATGGATAGTGAAATGGATAAAGATCTCCTGAAGATGTATAAAGATCTCTTTAAGGTGTGTAAAGATCTCTTAGAGAAGCGTAAGAAGGATAGTGAGATAGATAACGATCTCTTGAAGTGTAAAATAGTATCTGAAAAACTATTTTCTGTAGATTATTTTAAATTTATTCTTAAAAATTTTGATTTTGGATTTTTTGAACCAAATAATACATTGAGCAATCTAATTAAAGATCATATCAATGATACTTCATTTTTTGCGTTATATGCCCAAAATCTATTAGAAGCAGCAATTTCAGAGCAAAGAATCGATCTTGTTGATCAGGTTTTTGACAAATGTATGAAATTAATCAAGAATGATCCAGCTGAAATTAATGTTCTCAAAATAATCTCATCCCTTTCAATTAAAGTTCATGAGACTTATCCTGACTATTTTAATAGATTTATATCACAGACCTCCTTATTATTAAGTCCTAGTCATGTTCTTAATGAACCTATAGTTTATACATCTGATCCTCATCTTCACCCACATGCAGCAGAGCCTTATATGTTTAAACTTAGTCCACCTTCCCGTATTTATTTATTCATTTCTAACTTTATTTCACAATTAAAATCTTTCTCTGAAAATTTCTATCGTAAATTGTTAGAAAAAGAATTAGTTGATAAACAATTCACTGTACCCGCTATTCACTTTGTTGTACCGTTAGCAGGCTTTTCATCATATGATACAGATTTTTCATTTTGGAAAGAAATATTTGGAAGATCTAAATCAAATGGATTTGTAGAAATACAAACTGCAGAATTATATTCTAGCTGGAGTGGCGAAGCTTTGCTTAATTTTAAATGGAATATGTTTGGAAAATATTATTATTATCTTGATTGGACCATTTTTACACTTTTCCTTACGACATTCTCTTTTGCTGTTACGGAAACTGGATCTATCTCAGAAGGTGTTCAAGAACTTCTTTTGTGGACATCAATTATTCTTGGATTGTTTTTACTTATATATATTGAATTGCGTCAGCTCATATTTAATTGGAAGCGATATGTATTTAATTTATGGAATTGTTTTGGTATGACTAAATTTGAGTTATTCAATTTTGTGACAATGATTTTTAATACTGTTATTGTACTTATTAGATTTTGGATCCTTAACTTTTCCTGTCGCCATTTCTATCTATTGGCTAATAAATGGCTCTCCACCGCTATGGGCACCTTCATTAGCATGCTTGTTTCTTGATATAAAATTCTTATTCTATTTAAGAGCTTTTGAATACTTTGGTGTTTATTTTGCTATCATTGTTGGCGTAGCTCAGACTGTGTTTTCATATTTAATAGTTTTAGGAATAATTATACTTGCATTTACTCATGCACTCTATATATTACTTCAGGAAGACAGTAAAAACATGAGTTCAACTGATGTTAATACTGATTTATATGCAAGTTTTGATACTTCACTTTTGGCTGTTTTTTTATTAATGACTGGTGAGTAGTTTAAACATCTTTGTATTAATAATGATCAAAAATTATAATCATTATTTTTAATTATTTGTATCTAGGTGATAATAGCTCACTTTCTACTTGGGATTATCATACAAATCGTGTACTAGTGTTATTGATGGTCACATTTTCTTTTTTTACTGTTATTTACTTGTTAAATCTATTTATTGGATTGTTAAGTAATGCTATTGAAGAGTATAATAATAGGGCTGAATATCTTATACAAAAGGCTGAGGTAACCTGAAGTTTTATTTTTAATCATTTCATAAAAATTCATTAATTTTGTTTTTTATTATAGATAGTGGCAGTAATTGAATTATTCTGGCTTTTTCCAAAACAACGAAGGTGGCAGCATTGGTTTCCAGAATATGTGTAAATTTTTAATTTAAAATTTTGATTTTAATTATAGTTGTATATAGTGATTGGCGCCGTAATCATGTGATGCTAATTGTCACGTGGTAAAATCAACAATCTAATTGTTGATTTTTATATATTGTATCGTGTGACAATTAGCATCACATGATTACGGCGCCAATCACTAGTTGTATATAACTCTAATTAGTACTTATTTTGCTTATTATAGCTGTTATACAGCACATAGAGATAAAGTTCATAGAAAAATTATAGAAGTTAAGAACGATAAAGATTTAACAGAAGATAAAAAACCAGTTATTAGTAATTTACTCCTAGAACTGACTGGATTAAATATAAAATCTGAAGAATCTGAACAAGAAGAAGCAAATTTAAAATTAGATAATGATATTCTCAAAAAGCTTTTGGAGCTAGTTAAAAAAGATAAAGAAACTGAGTAATCATGAAACTATCACAAAATTTTTACAAATTTTAAAGACGTGATGTTACAATCTTATTTAAACAGTTATTTTTATCAATAAAGCTTTTTTTCTGTAAAAATTCAAATGCATATGGGCTAAGTGCTGCAAAAAGGGACCAAATGACAAAACAAAAGATCATCGGAAAATCAATTTTTATGTTATAAATCTTATAATAAATCATAAGAAAATTCAAACTTTAAAGAGCAATACTGCAAAATTTTATTAATACAACTACTTTTGTGTCTTAGGTAAAAAAAAGATCCCAATCTTATTCTAAATTGATTTATGTAAAAAAATATCTTTTGAAAAAATTGTCAATTTGGTCCCTCCCTTTTTGCAGCACCTAGCTATATATACTTCATCATTGTGAATATGTATATTTATCCAGAAAAAATTTGCTAATGCTAATGTTAAATATCGACTTTCTCACCAATAGAAAGTATGATATTTTCTGCTTCTAGGTCATTATGAATTTCATTTCTGATGTATTGTGAAACACGTAACCATCTTTCAAACTAGACCGCAAGAACCACATAATCATACTGGTGGTCCATACAACTTGATTAACTTCCAAGACACGATCTTCATGGCAGTGAGATTTGCATAAATCGAGTAGTTTCTCTGGCGATTCATAACCAAATAAATTTGCTAATCTATTTGAAGATGGAAGGCTTTTCCTTAAGAGTCTTAAGAAAATCAGGGGTTGGTTATGGAGAGATTCAAGAGAAAAAATTTGCTCTATAATGAATCTGACCCTCGACTCAAAGGTTCGCCCAACTAAAAAATATACAGTATATTAATATGTATTGGTTTTATTTTATTTTTTAAAAAGCTTTTCACTCATATGTCGATGCCGTTTTGTGTGCTTTCTTTGATTAAATCTGCAGTGACCTCAAAATGACAATTTCCAAGTTATTCATCTTTCATGCTATAATCCATCACATTCAAAAGGAATTTATCACCGATTTCTTACCCGGAAAGTAATGAATTTCATTCCAAATTGGATTCAAATTATTATCAATAAAATCAGTCTGAACAACAATTTCCTTACTATACTCATCAAAATCTCGAACACAAATTTTCATTGAATTAAAATAACATCAATATATACATCGAATTTCATTCAATGCTTACTAATTCAAATCTAGTTAAACTGATTAATGCGCCATCTAGACGCATTGATAAACCTTTTTACTGTAGTATTCAATTTATATTTATACCTTAGCAAACCGGTTCTTATTAATAATAACAAATATGCCGTGCACAGTGTGCTCATGAGCACATTTTTTAAAAACTTCACATATTTTTAACTAGAAATGTGCACGTAATTCGCAAGCTTTTTAACCACAGTGCACTAAAATTATTAATAAAATCTTACCATGTGCACTATAGTTGTTAGACGAAACCTTGAGGTTTCGCGCTGACGAAATGCGAAACTTAGTTTCGTCTTTCGTCAACTAAAATCTCAAATGACGAAATGACGAAAGGTGACGAAACTGGTGAAAGGTGACAAAACTGACGAAAGGTGACGAAACTGACGAAACTGATGAAACTGCAAAGGGTACGAAACTAATAAAAGATGAGAAACGGAAGCAAGTGTAAGTAAGGGCGCCACTGGCTCCTACATTTATGTTTATATAAGACTAAAATTTAAAACATACAATTGTATCAATTTTAATAAGTAACTTAAGAAGTAATTGATCAATTAAGTAAATTAGCACAATTAAGATTATTCCACATATTTCTGTATATCGATATCAATTAAAAAATTATTATGCCTATTGGCTAAATCAATAAAAGACTTTTTAGACTTTTTATTAATAAATTAGCACAGATAATAAAATTAATAAGAGGTACATACATTGTTTTCAGATCTTCGATTATAAAATTTCTGTAATTGTCTTTTCAAAACCTAAATACACAAGCCGGGTCAAGCCAATAAACATCTTCGGCATTATAGATGCTAATAGCTTATTTGCTATTTACAATTTCTGTAATTGGCTTTTTAAAACTAAATATACGTACAAGTCAATAAACATCTTTAGTAATAAATATAAATAAAAAAGCCTCATTCGACGGGTTAAATATCTAAATTATAGAGATAATTTTATTATTTTTATTGATAGCTTCATCTAAACCAAAATTTCACTAGTAATTTTTTAGCGAGAGAAGTAGGGATTCACTATTTCATCAATTCAGTTTTTTTTTTTTTTTTTTAACGGGGAATTTTTTTTAGCACTAAGGTTTCGTCATTTTGGATTTGGGTTTCATCTTTCATCAGCAGAATTTGAGGGTTAGCCTTTCGTCAGAGGTTTTGTCATTTTGGGGCTTAGGGTTCGGCTTTCGTCACCAAGCAAAAAAGGTTTCGTCTAACAACTATAATCCACATAGATGGCATTAATTCATTATAAAAATCTGCCGAGATGGAGAATGTTTATGCAATTTATAACCTTAGATATTGTTATGAAAATGGAATAGGGATTGAAAAGCATGAACATAAGGCATTCATTCATTATCAAAAATCTGCCGAGATGGGAAATATATCGGCAATTTATAACCTTGGATATTGCTATCACTATGGAATAGGAATTGAAAAGGATGAGATATTAATCGCTAATTTAATACAAACAACCATTTTATAATATTAGGATATAGCATTTTATTTATTTGAAACATTTTATAAACAAAAATAAAACTATGATCTAGAATATAGTTAAAAATTTTCAAAATAAAGTCAAAAAAATGTAATATATTTATTCAATTGATAAGCTTAAATAGGAAGGCTGTTCAAGCGAATCATCAAATAAAATTTGACAATTTCCATTTAGCTTCTTCATTGTAAGAACTTAAAATAGTATCAGTATCATCTACTAAATCGGCATTATCATTAATTTCCTCTAATTCATTGTTTTCTTCATTTTCTACTAATTCTATCCACTGAGATACTAAATAGCGCCAATTATTAATATTTTGAATATCTCCAATATGATTTTTAAATTCATCAGATTTAGTATCAGAATCTGATTCATTTGGTTCATTCAATTCATGACTATTTTCTTCAATATAAAGATCATCATCACTTGATAAATTAAAAGGCTCATTATCATTATCGGAATACTCTTCACTTTCTAAATTTGTATATTGAGCTTGTGTTGCAACATTTGTTTCTCGAATTTTTTTTTCTTGTTTGGCCAAAGCTTCATTTAAGCGTTCACGTCGTAATTTGTCTCTTAATTGGCATATTTGTAAAATTTTGTCAAACTATAAAGTAAAAGTTAAATTATTTAGAATAATTTAAAATTAAATACTATATCAAATATAAAGTTTATTTACTTTTAATCGGTTTCGACGAGAGGTATGAATCCAACCCATTGTAGAAAATAAACGTTCTACTGAAGCACTAGTAACAGAAATAGAAAAAATTTTTAAAGCTACAAAATGTAATTCTTTTGTATAACCTGCAATATAACTCCAAAATTTTAAAGAATCATCGAAATGGTTATATGTTTCTTGATTAAAAGGATTTCTTTCTGTACGATACTGTTCTAATCTAAAAGAATTACTAAAGGTTTTTTACCAACCCAATGTGTATAATAATAACAAACCTATCTGCCTAAATGCGCATATGAAAGATTTGAAAGTGTAAAATTAAACTTTGAAAATTTATACTTAGGATGAAGCAAAAATGATAAAAGTAAGAGGGGTTGTTCCCACTCAGCCCATCGCTTTTCTATTTTTTGAATATAGTAATTTTGTAAAGTAGAATTTGATTTTAAAAACTTTATAATCCATCCAAAAGCATGAAGAACTTCATGTAGTCGTGCACCATCAGTTTGCAATTTATTTAAAGCTGCACAATAAGGTTCTACTAATTTATGCAAATCTTGTAACTTTTTCCACCAATTAGGATTTGAAAGATTTTCTTGAATGTTATTAGAAAAGCCGTAAAGAGAACTATCATCACCTTCTTCAATTTTTGTCATTAAATTCTAAATATAAAATAAATTAGTAATTTAAATAATATAAATAAACTAACAAATAAATTACCTTTAAAGCAGCTTTAGATTTTAAAATACTTGAGAAGCAATAAAAATGACTATTTCAACGTGTATCATTAGGAGTAATTAAGGTAATATATTTTCCTTTATATATAGCTGACTGTTCATCTTTTAATCAGCTATAAAAAAAATCAGATTTATGAAAATATGTAACAATCTCTATTGCTTCTTCAGCTGTAATTTTTAAATTACTATCTTTTTTAAAAAGATCACCAACACATAAATTCATTTGGTGGCTAAAACAAGGTAAAAAAATTTTATTTTGAAATTCTTTTCAAAGTCTTTTTCTAAAAAATTATTTATTATAAATTATTAAATTTAATATGGTTAAATTAAACTATAACGATGTTTTAAATATTACCTTGCAGCCATATATTCGGGAGCAGAATCTGTAACTAGTCCATTTATTAAAATACCATGAGCTTCAATTGAATCAAATAAATTTTTTGTCATTAATACTACAGTTTGCCAATTTTTGCGCTTATTACTTAAATCTTCAACATTCAAGATAATCCTTCTGATGTAATTAATGTACTTCCAATAATATTTTGTGAAGCTACATTTTTCCAACCATCATATGACAAAGTAACACCAAGATTATTTTTAGTCGCAGATTGAACAACATTCTTTAAAGTTTCTTCAGTTTCATAATTTAATATACGGTTTGAAAGTTCTAAACGGCTAGGTAATGGAGCATAAGGATTTAAAAATTGTATAAGCTTTCTAACTTCTGGATCTTAAATCCATCGAAAAGACCACCCACAGGAGACTGTTGCACGAATTAATAAACTTTCATACTGTTCTAAATGTTGTCCTTGAAAGTTAGGCTTTATAAAATTATCTAAATTTTTGTTATCAGGTAAATTATATTTTCTTTTTTTTGTTTCAGTTGTTTCATCTTGTGGATTCAAAATTTCTTGCTGTTCATCGTATGAAAATTTATTAAGAAAAAATTGACATAATTTGAGATGATTTTTACAATCACGAGCTTTATGAGTAATTTTTGACTTTGTTTTCGCATTTTCATAACCAAGCCCTTCAATACAAAATTTGCAAATTGAAAAAATATTTGATTTATTTGCTTTTTCATTTGTTTTGTCAAAATATTTTGCAAGATAATGTTCTTTAGTTGGCATATTAATATGTATTAATAGTGATAAAATAATAATAATAATAGAAATTTTTATCTACTTATATATAAAGTTAGCAAATCGAAAGATTATTGTTTTATAAACTATTAATGCTAACTTCGTACAATCAAAATTAGATAATATGTATTATTTAAATAACTTTCTATTTATAGTAATTACTAACTTAATAAAGGAATAACAAGTTCTACTCAAGCTAAAACTATTAAGCTATTATTTTTTTAGTTCTAAGACTATACGCTACTATTTTTATTTTGCAACACACTATAATTATTACTTTTAAATCTATTATATATAATAACTAATACAACTTGTATAAAAAAAAAATTATGCGATTTAAAAAAAATTAACAGGCTTATCAGATAACAATGATAAATATACGTAACAAAGTCAAAAATCAATAAAATTTTTTTTAAAAAAATTTTTCAAATCATAATGATATAGTAAGTTATTTAAGAGTTTTTTCATGTTGACAAATTGTTCAATCTGGTCAAGCCTAAAACTGTTAATCTTAATCAAGAATTCAATCAAGTAGCGTGAGAGAAAAAATAAAGCCAGATAAGTAAAAAGAAATTATTGAACTGCCTAATTGAGAACTATAATAAAATCACTAATGATATAAGTAAGATTTGCACTTGTACTCTTTTAACTAATGAATCTATATAGATTTTGTGGTAGCTTAGCACCCTTGAATATATACCAGATTGGTGGCACAGTTAGCTAGCTATTATCTTAATTTCTGATACATCTGATAAAATTAGCCAAATGATTTTTTGGCAGATTTGGTTAAGTCTATACTAATAATCATAAATTAAAATTTGTATGTATTTCTAAAATTCGTACTTTACTGTCAGCTATATAATAGATTAGCTATTTAGAAACCTAAACTAATTCATTATATTTACTATCTAACAATTTTCAGACTTCTCTGCTTTATATACTCTATGATTATTATATAATTATTACCACATTTTGGGTTCTTAGTTATTCTATAAATCACAATTGTTAAGCTGCTCTTATGTTTGTATTTATTTTCAACTTAAAATATTAAATAAATAAGATTATTACACTTTAATAATTACAAATTAGGATTTGTACTTTTAAAAATTCACACTATAAATTTTAGCTATGAATTATTTTAAGCCTATTAGCTTAAAAACCCAATCCGATCCATCATATTTACTATCACAGGTAAAAAAACAAAAAGTTTAATATGTCAAATAGCACTATTCAACTTATCACATGACTTTGTAGATATTCATGTCCATGAAGTCATGTGATAAATTGAATGGCATATCGAATGGTATTTGAATAGTGCTATTTGACACATCAGATTTGTTATTTTTTTATTTGTATACCTAACAATTTCAGAGACTTTCCTGCTTTACATACTCTATGTTCATTATGTAATTGCTATTTTTCTAGTTTTTAGTTATTCTATAAATTGCAATTATCGAGTTTTCTCCATGTTTGTGTTGATTTTTACTCTAAAATATTAATAGAATAATAAGATTACTACACTTTAATAATTATAAATAAAGATTCATATGTACTTCTAAAAATTCATATCTTACTATTAGCTATATAATATAGATTAGCTATTTTAGAGGCCAATCTAATTCATCATATTTACTATCTAACAATTTTCAGAAACTTTTCTACTTCGCATACTCTATGACCATCATGTAATTACTACCTTTTGAGTTTTTAGTTATTCTATAAAGCACAATTGTTGAGTTACTCTCATGTTTGTGTTGATTTTCAACCTAAAATATTAATAGAATAATAAGATTACTGTGCTTTAATAATCATAAATAAAGATTTGTACTTCTAAAAATTTGTACCTTACTATTAGCTATATAATATAGGTTAGCTATTTTAACAGTCTAATCTAATTCATCATATTTACTATCTAACAATTTTCAGACTTCTCTGCTTTACATACTCTATGATTATCATATAATTATTACTACCTTTTGGGTTCTTAGTTATTCCATAATCACAATTGTCAAGTCATCCTCATGTTTGTGATGATTTTAACCTAAAATATTAAATAAGATTACTACACTTTAATAATCGTAAATTAAGGTTCATACTTCTAAAAGTTCGCACTATCAATTTTAGCTTATGGATTATTTTAAGCCCATTAGCTTAAAAACCTAATCTAATTCATTATATTTACTATCCCAGATAAAAAATAAAAAGTTTAATGTATCAAATGGCACTATTTGAATACCATGACTTTGTGGACATTTATGTTCATGAAGTTATGTAATAAATTGAATAGCATGTCAAATGGTATTTGAATAGTGCCATTTGACACATCAGATTTGTTATTTTTTTTACCTATGTACCTAACAATTTTTAGAGACTTCTCTGCTTCACATACTCCATGACCATCTTGTAATTGCATTCTTTCTGGTTCTTAGTTATTCCATAAATCACAATTGTCGAGTTTTCTTCATGTTTGTGTTAATTTTCAACCTAAAATATTAATAGAATAATAAGATTACTGCACTTTAATAATTATAAATAAAGATTCATACTTACTTCTAAAAATTTGTATCTTACTATTAGCTATATAATATAGGTTAGCTATTTTAGAGGCCCAATCTAATTCATCATATTTACTATCTACCAATTTTCAGAAACTTCTCTGCTTCACATACTCTATGAGCATCGTGTAATTACTACTTTTTGTATTCTTAGTTATTCCATAAATCGCAATTGTCGAGTCACTCTCATGTTTGTGATGATTTTAATCTAAAATATTAAATAAAATTACTACACTTTAATAATTGCAAATTAAAGTTCGTACTTCTAAAAATTTGCACTATAAATTTTAGCTTATGAATTATCTTAAGCATATCAGCTATATAATATAGGCTAGCTGTTTTAAAGGCCCAATATAATACATCATATTTACTATCTAACAATTTTTAGAGACTTCTCTGTTTTGTATACTCTGTTAACATCATGTAATTACCATCTTTTGGGTTCTTAGTTATTCCATAAATCACAATTGCTAAGTTGCCCACATGTTTGTATTAATTTTCAATTTAAAATATTAATAAAATTACTAACTTTAATAATTATAAATTAAGATTTGTATATACTTCTAAAAATTCATACTTTACTATAGCAGATAAGTTAGCTATTTTAGAACCCAAATCTAATTCATCATATCTACTATCTAACAATTTTCAGATACTTCTCTGCTTCACATACTCAATGACCATCATATAATTACTACCATTTGGGTTCACAAATTACAATTGTTGAGCTGCCCACATGTTTGTGTTGATTTTCAACTTAAAATATTAAATAAATAAGATTATTACACTTAAATAATCACAAATTAAGGTTCATATTTCTAAAAATTCACACTATAAATTTTAGCTTATGAATTATTTTAAACTCATTAGCTTGAAAATCTAATCAAATCCATCATATTTACTATTACAGATAAAAAATAAAAAGTTCGATGTGTCAAATTGCACTATTCAAATGGCATTTGAATAGTGCCATTTGACACTTTGGATTTTTTATTTTTTTTTATCTGTATATCTAACAATTTTCAGAGAATTCTCTGCTTCGCATACTCCATGCCATTATATAATTGCTATCTTTCAGTTTCTTAGTTATTTCATAAATAGCAATTGTCAAGTTGCCTCATGTTTGTGTTGATTTTTAACCTAAAATATTAATAGAATAAATAAGATTACTGCATTTTAATAATCATAAATAGAGATTCGTATGTGCTTCTAAAAATTTGTACTTTACCATCAGCTATATAATATAGGTTAGCTATTTTAGAGACCCAATCTAATTCATCTTATTTACTATTTAACAGTTTCCGGAAATTTCTCTGCTTCGCATACTCATGCAATTACCATCTTTCGGGTTCTTGTAATAATTTTCAATTTAAATATTAATTAGGATAAATAAGATTACTACACTTTAATAATTATAAATTAAATTCGTATGTACTTCTAAAAATTCATCAGCTATAAAATATAGGTTGGCTATTTTAGAAACCCAATCTAATTCATTATATTTACTATCTAACAATTTTCAGAGACTTACCTGCTTCACATACTCCTTATAATTACTATCTTTTGGGTTTTTAGTTATTCTATAAATCGCAATTGTCGAGTCGCCCCATGTTTGTGTTGATTTTTAACCTAAAATATTAATTAGGATAAATAAGATTACTATACTTTAATAATTGCAAATAAGGTTTATACTTACTTCTATAAATTTGCACTTTAAATTTAGCTTTATGAATTGTCTTAAGCCTATCTGCTATATATGAGTGTTGCTAAAAAAAAAACTAATAATTTAAATATAAATTATATTTAAATTGTCAGGTTTTCTTTTGCCGACACTCATATATAGATTAACTATTTTAGAAACCCAATCTAATTCATCATATTACTATCTAACTAGGGTTCAAAGCATGGACATGCTTTGACTCAGAGCACATTTGTGATAGTAAATTTTAACTCAGTGCATTCCTTTGGAGGCATTTCTAACCTTTTATCCTTACCTTGAACACTATATCTAACAATTTTTGGAGACTTCCTGTGAGCTCATAGCACTTTTTATACTGAACTATATAAGCTAAAAGAGTTCTGCCTGTGAGCTCATAGCACTTTTTATACTGAACTATATAAGCTAAAAGAGTTCTGCTATTATCATTACATTATTAAATTTTTTCTGTATTTATAACTCAATCTGGGAATCAATTCGGGATCAATTCAGTTTTATTAGGCCCAATCTGATCCCATGGTTCAGATCAGATAATAATCTGAATCTGACGAATTCAGATTTTTGGAACACTAGGTTGGGGTCTGTGTTGGAATTTGTGTATTGTATCTGGCAATTGGGATATAGAGCCAAAAGACTGTTCAGTCAAAGACAATATCACTAGTTGTAAACCCTTATTTGTATTTTCAACTTCCATGTTATATAATTCTGAAACTTGTGTAGAACCACTACTTATTATATTAATTTTAACTATTAATTATCTTTTTCACATTTTTTTTTTGTCATATTCATAGATATCAAATTTCTTTTACCACGACCATTTTTTATACAAGGAGTAATATATTGGATTTCTTGTTTAACAATCATAGTCATTCTATTAATTTCTAATTGATAACATCTAAACATTCATTAATAGCTAGCATTTGTTAATTGTGTAGTTTTTGCAAATACATTGTGTGATTCTGGCTATAGGTAGCTAAATCCAGATTCAAGCTCTTTAACTAATGTTCAAAAAGCATCTCAATAATTCTTAACAGACTATAGACTTTTGCTTACTTATTTATCACTAGTAAATTCTAAAATTAGAAAGTTAAGTCATTCATGTTCTGTTTGTACTGCTTTGATATTTTGTTTTAGATTATCCAAATTAGTTGTTTGCCTAGTCATGTTTTCTTTTACAAATTTAATACCAAATATTTTTAAAGCCTCATCAAAAGTGAAATAATATCTCTTCTGTGTCATATTAATTGAGAAGGTTTTGAAGAAATTGTGAATTGGTTTTAATATCTGTTAAAAATCATGCTACAGACTTATTGGAAATACAGAGGCAAATGCCATCAAGCTATGTATTTGCAAATCAAAGTTTGCCATGCAAATACCAAGCTTGTGTAATTTTAAATATTCTGCCCATTGATAAAATTTATACCATATTTTTATTATATTATTGTCTTTATTTGGAATATCTTTAGCAGAAATATTTTTTTCTTGAGAATATAAATGAATTGCAATTTCAACTGCAACCCAAATATGCTCAAGTACTTGAAATATTGCTCAATAATTAACAACTTGCTCAAATTTATCAAGAAACTTTACACCAAATTGTATAGCAAGTCCAAAAAGCTCATAGCCTGAAAAACCAGAAACTAGTATATTACACATTATCTTGTTTGTATACTATTGTTCTAGAATATAGTATATTTTTGTTCTTCATTATTGTAGTCTTTTATGTAAGAATTTATTGCTTTATCACATATTAAATTTAATATACCATTCTCTGTATACCCAAAATCTTCTAGACACATATCAACAGCCTTGGTAAATATAGTTATTTTTACTTGGTGCTTTTCTCGCTTTAAGAATTACAATATTTGGAGGTGCTACAAATAGTGCTAAATTTATTTCCTTTTTAATAGCTGCATTAACATATGGGGTGAGTCAGTAGAAACGCACTATATTTTTTCTAACTAAATTTTTTTGAACCTTTAAACAAGAATAATTCAACAACAACTTAAATAAATTTAATAAACCAATTCAAAAAACTTGTAAAATTTATTTCAAAAAAATTTTACTAAATTTGGTTAAGTTTTTACTAATTTATTTTTGTTTGAAAATTCAAAAAAAGTTTATTAAAAAGTACATGGTGCATTTCTACTGACTCACCCCATATTTGATACCAAAATTTGATTCTTGGCTAATTAATTACTAAAAATTGCATCTACTTTTATTTGTCATTCTTTTATAACAAGACTTATACCAAAAATATCTTGAATTTTTGACAATTTACTAAGTAAATCAGCAGTCTCTAAATATTAGAACTGAAAGACTATCTATAGTGTTGTATGTGTAGTACTACAGACTATATTATAAATATTTCTATACTTAAAGGTCTTGTCTTTTATATCAATATTATCTATAATAGTATAATTCAAACTATTTGGATTTAGATTAAGCCTTGATTTGGGATTTGTATCTGATATTCACTTATTTTGAAAATGCATTTTGTGATCTCTAATATATTCCACTACTTGGACTGCATAAAGAACTTTATACAAGGTTCCCATCATTCTTGGTTGTTGACAAAAAGAAAAAAGCATGTATATAAACCAAATTTTCTACTGTGGAAATACAATAGTAAATATTACTGATACAAAAAAAGAGTAACTTTTTACTTGAGTTTATCTAATTGTAGTAGAGGTAAGCTATGCTCTTTTCTTTTTCTTGCTATAACTTGATTTTTTTTTTCTTTTAGAGTTGTAATCAACTCAAAAAAAAGTTTATAAAGGGCACGACATTGTGATATAATATTTATCTAATAATTCCAGTTCTTCAAGTGATAATAGTTTTTGTTTAAGTTTAGATTGCTCTTGTAATATAGAGTGAGCTAGTATTTTGCCAAAGTTTTTACATGTGGTGGGTTTTAATTGTGTTGCTTGTGTCTTTTCATTAATTTTAATTTTTTTTAGTTCAAACAATGTTTTAATTAGGAAAAGACTAGAAACTATAGAATCAGTATAAATAGTAAAATGTATAATAATAGCACTTTGTGACTCAGAAGTATTTGTAGTAATGTTATTAAAAAGATTAATAAGTTCTTTTAATAAATTAATCTTATTAATGTCATTGTTTGATTCAGCAATTTGCTCAATCCATCTACTAAATAATTTTAACACAGCTGTAATATTGACATTATATTTTTCTTTTTCTAGACATGATTAATTATCTATTTTTTTGAATATGCAGATAATCCCTATTCATCACAAAACAGTCAGTGTAGACAAAACAAAGTGGCTGTTATCTAATAATTTGGTTAATAGTTCATTATAATTATTAATTGCTGGGCATTCTAGCAACTCATGGCATAGTATTTGAATAACCTAATTATAAACTTTTTGTATATGTAATAAACATGTTTTATCTCTTGTAACAAGCTTTTTAAATTTATTATAAAATAAGCAGTGATGCATACTAATATTGCTTTCTTAAATTAATAATTTTAATTTTATATCATTATGTAAAATCTTTTGGTCATAGTTGTAATGTTGTGTACCTTTATATCTTCATTCTCAGCATCTTTTATGACCAGAACTTTAATCTCCCATATGCCACACAGTTGTTTTACACTTCGAACTGCTTCTTTATTGCATCTTTAAATTATGTTTAGATCATTACTATTGTCAATAAAAACACAATTTGTATATTTTTTAGTATTACTTGAACCTGAAAGAATAGGCTTATTAGATTTCTTCTCAAGTGTTTCCATATTATTGTCACATTTAAATAATTCATCATCAAGAAATTCATTATCTATTTTCTCAATAGATCTGGCAATTATTTCTTGTATCTTTTCAAATAAACTCTAGTCAAATAGAAGAACATCATCATTTGTATCTTCTTGTTCGATACTAGCATTAAATTTTTCAGGGCTATACAAAGTCTCATATAGAACTCTATTATTAATTAAAATTTTTTTTTAAAAGCACATTTGATTAAGATATTTATTTTATTTGACTACAATAGTGAATAGTTTTAGATTTAAAATAACAAGCAAGCTAAATAGTTCACTATTTATAAAAAATATGGTGAAAATAAAATATGTTGAGAGATTTCTAATACATGGTCTGTATTGTGATTGCTTGTGCTTAAGCAAAAATCTTAAATTCCAATATATTGATCTTTTGTTTTTAAAACATATGAACCTCTAAAATTCAAAATCCAAGTAAAACAAAGATTCTTACCAGAACTGATATTTTCTATTTTAGTGTATCATTTTACTTTATCTATTTTTTTTATTTGAAAAGGATCACAATTTATAAGAAATCTGGTAAAAAATAATCAAGAAATTAATGTGCAGTCTGTAGTGTAATTGCTTGTGCTTGTGTAAAAATCTTTTAATTCTAATATATTAATCTTTTGTTTTTTTTGAATACAAGAATCTCCGAAGTTCGAAATCTAAGCAAAACAAAAGATTTTTGTTAGAACTAAAAATTTTCGGTTTACTTTCTATTTTAGTGCATTATTTACTTTATCTATTTTTCTTATTTTGGAAAGAGATTGTTATATCAATTTATAAGAAATCTGGTGAAAAATAATCAAGAAATTTTTAATGTGCAGTCTGTAGGGTGATTGCTTGTGCTTGTGCGAAAATCTTTTAATTCTGATATATTTAATCTTTTGCTTTTGAAATTCAAATTCTTTTTGCTAGGAAACAAAGATTTTTACTAAAACTGTGTTAAAAAATTCTATTTTACTTTTTTAGTTTAGTGCATTGTCTTTTTTTTTTATTAGGGAGAGATCAATATAGCACAATTGCAAGATCTTCAAAAAAATGTAATCTTTAACTTAGATAGCACAGATATTTGAATGCATTTGTATGTGTATTAGCAAAAAACTTTAAATAAAAAAAAAACTTCAACTATTATCATAAACTTTGTTATTTTAGGATTCAAATTTAACTGTAGTCTTTATTTAAAATTCAATTTCATCTTTATTTAAAGCAAATAAATAATAACAATATGGTTTTCATATTTATATTATAAATTAAAAAATTATTAACTATTGCAATTACTATGGTCACACGCTACTAATGTCTTCATGCTCAACTTAATAACAAAGTGTTATTATAGCTTTGGACTAATTATCTGGGAAATTTCAAGTGAAGACCGCCATTTCAACCTTTCATTTCAGAGATTTATTTGTTATTCGTGTCTCCAGAGAAAAAAGAATCTGAAGAAGGTGAAATATTTCAATATATTGAACTTTACAAAAAATGATAGAACAGTGTTTCTGCCAATTGCCCAGAAACAAAGTAACTCAAACAAATGAAATTTTGAGTCAACATAACCCTATTGAACATTACCTCAAAAAAGTGAAATTTCTTAAAGTTATCAAGTAATATAAATGCATTCAAAAATTCACTTGAAATTATGATATCATTGTTTTATTTACCTGATATGATAAATTCAAATACTTCAGTGCAGGGCAATAGTACTCTTGAGAATTTGAGGCAGGAAGCACGTAAATGTTTTGAGCAACAGGCATTAGAATTTTTTGAGGAAATTCTCAAAAGCATTCAGAATAATCTTGAGAACAAGCAAATGTTTCAACCTAGGTTTTTTCTCAAAATAAATAATTTAAACGAGTTAACAAAAGAACTTTGATATTACATATATTATTTTTAAAACCACTACTATATAAATCAAGAAATGTAAAGATCTACCATACTAACTTATATATTAAAAGTGGAATGAAAGGTTATCTTTGACGACAAGATTCTCGGCAGTTTTACCTCCAATCTCAAATTGAACTTGCTCACAAGTAAGTATTTGTATTTCTTAATGTGTACTACATTGTATGTACAGAATCCTTTAAAGTACCCTGAAAACGGTGATTGAAAAGGACCAACCGTTGCAATTTAATATAGATGTAGGTGACATGTTGATCAACTGATAAGCAAACCTATGCGATTTTACGAGTGTAGGTTAAAATCTCATTTATCCAAGAAATGAACGAAATTTGTAACTCCTTTAGTTCGAATCGATAAAAATTTAATTTATCAAATTCAAATAAAACCGTGCATGATAAATTGTTTAATATTTATAGATGATGTATTAGTTTTTAAAAGTATAAAAAAAATAATGATAAATAGCCATTATATACTATAAAAAAATATAATGATACATAGTTACTGCGTATTTACTATTTACTATAAAAAATAACAATAAGTAGTTACTATATAATATAAAATAGTCACCATTCTGAAGTATTACAAATTTAAGTTAAACTTTAATAAACAAAACCGAAAGTCGTCATTAAAGTCACAGGTTGAATCAATGAATATCGGGTGCATACCAGGAGACAAGTTTCCTGTTATGTACCCGATAGTCTGCCATAGATCCGCCAAATAGCTGCTGAATAACAATAGCATATTGGTAGAATATTGGAAAGATATCGGGAGGTAGATAGATATTAGCAAAATATTGGGATATCCCGATATCTTACTTTTAGGCCCACAATGCTAAGAGTAAGATATCAGAGTATCCTAATATTGTGCTGTTATATTGCCGATATCGATCTACCTCCCGATATCTTACCAATATTCTGCCAATATGCTGCTGTTATTCAGCAGTTATTTGGCGGATCTATGGGTACATAACAGGAAACTTGTCTCCTGGTATGCACCCGATATTCATTGATTCAACCTGTGAGTATTATGACATGTGTTAGTATGACGTTAGTTTATGAACTGTACTGTCACCCATTAAAAGTTTCAATGATGTACCGTCATTGTTTAGTCTATGCAACACTACTCAAATATCGAAAAAATAAAGGAACACATAGTGTATCTGGTCTATTATATAAAGAGATATATATATCGCTTCACTTTTTCATGCTCCTTACATTCAATTTTTTTTTGAATTAGAATACATACAGTGTATTTATATTTTATTTTCATCATGCCACGTAGTCATATCGATCTTACACCACTTGATAGGAGAGTAAAGAAAGAAGTTTCAGAAAATTTTCTCCCCTCGAGATCGCATCCTATTCAAGCCAAATCTTACCCTGATGAACGGGGAAATTCTCGTACAAGCTGATACACGAGAAGAGATAGCCGAAGCAGTGATCGATACTATTCACGTAATGATAGTAATGTATCAAAAGATTATTCATATAGAAATCGACATTCCCCACCATTCTCGAAGTAGAAGTCGTGAAAGATCTTTTAGAGACTATTTTACAAGATATAAAGATCATTATTCCCTTGATTATAGAAGAATTCATCGTTCCCTTGAATATCGAAGAAGTAACCGTTATCCTGAATATCAAAAAGACAACAATTTACATAATAATCAAGAGAATCATTCTCCTCATCCTGCTATCTAACAAGAGGATCAAACCTCATCCTGTTATCTAACAAGAGGATCAAATTGATTCAACTTATGTTAATCCTTAATGAGGCAGATTTATTATCTAATTTGTCAACTTCAGGCTATGCGAGCTGAAAGATCAGGATCTACACAAGTTATTACACCGATAATGGTACTGAAATACGAGATACTACTGGTCGACAACTAATCAATGTTCCCACACAAATTGAAACTTATCCTCAACTTAGCGAATTGAATTTACCATCATATCATGCCAATGAATCGAAAAGAGTATCTCCCAAACCAATGGGTCCGATCTTTAAACATGTGTTTCGTGATGAAGTGGTCTCAATTTTAGATCAACCTACGATTAAAGAAAAGATTAGTTCTACATTGTTATTTAATGATGACGAATTAATGCTGTTTTAAAACAACTTTATAAGAATCGTCGTGGTGTCTGGAAGAATGAGCAACGGGATCGATTGGTGAAATATCGATGGAGAGAACACATTACCCACAAAATGCTAGGGTAAGTAATTTGATATTGCTTTATACTGTAATCTCTTTTTTTAAAACTGAACATTCAAATAAAGATCTTTATTTACCAATACTTTATCTCAATTAATTACTTTTTTAAGAAAATGCGCCGTCGAATTAACGGATTAAAGCATATGATTTATGTGAATGATCCAGTTCTTCGTAATTGTCAACTTCCTAGACTCTATTGGAATGAATATCTACGTGATTTAGAGAGTGCTGTAAATGATCTCGCTTTACAATCAGCAGAGGAATCTGATACAGATGAAGAATTTGCTAATGATGAGCGAGAAAACGATGAGAGACCAGCAAATATTTATGATACCAATAATGTAAAATAAACCATGGAGATCTATGATTCATTTTAAATTTTCGAGTTAGTTAGTTTGTCAATTTTGTATTCAATGCGTTTCGGCTAATATTATTTTGAAAATTTAGATTACATGCATTCTGCACCGTTGTGGCGAAGTGGATTTATTCCGAAAAAGTTGGCATAATGAAAATTATATTGACTATAACAGACGTCCAAAGGACGATGCACCTTCTTGGTGGACTTCCACAGAATGGTCTTCCTCCAATGTAGAATCAGGTGAAAATGAAGCCGACAGGAGTGACGGCAGAAAAGATAATTATATGAGAGAAGTCGAAATTGTACAAATTGATTAAAAAAATTTAGAGAACTACGTAATAGTTTTTTTTTTTTATTATTTTCTCAGAACCAACAAGCTTAAGGGAATCTTATAGCTAGTAATATTTGTATACATGAGAATAAGAATGTTGTACAACTTCAGATATATTATAACAAAATGCTTTTTTTTTTCATATGTTGAACATGAAAAATATAGTCCACCCTTTTATTAAGCTGCCACAAAAAATTCGATTCGCTATTAAGTTTTCATGAAATTCATTCAAGTTGACTTACGCAGTAAGTCAACAGATCGAAAAGATGGCTAAGCAGGGATATGCTGGTGGCAATCCGGTTAAGCCAGAATCAGCCTAATCCTAATCAGAAATGGAGTCAAATAAGTAGATCTGAATTAGTTGCCTAATTTATAATCGCAATGGAATACTAACAATATCTGCATTGTCGGGGCAAATATAATAAATACGCACACTACATGCAGACCCACAGCCATCTCTGCTGGAAGCAAATTCGCAGTACAGGATGGCAATATTCTTTCCTTGAGAATCTAATAATTAAACCAACCAAGCTACTCAGAAACTAAAATTCAAGAATACGTGTAACCTAAAAGCAATAAACTAAAAAACTTTTGCTTTCCGAGGCAAGTGGCCTTTCCAAAGAATTGCCGCCTAAACTGTATAACATTAAAGTGAATGAACTAAAGATATGAGAAATAAGGCACACGAATTTTTTATTGAACAAGGCAAATCTCAAAGCATTAGACCTTTCGATAAATTCGCAGAAACAGCCAGCATGGTCATAAAGACCGACTCAAATGTATTTGGACCTTTGGAAGGAAACAGTAGCAAATATGCTTGCAAAAATATTATGCTGATTTCATATGAATTCACCTTCAGACTTAAATCAATCGGTAGAAATCAAATCCAAGAATGCATGGATATTAAATTAACTTGGTGCAATACAATACATGATGATTAGTGCGAAGTATCACTCGCAAACCTAAATGAGTCATTAAGAAAAAGGAAAAGGAATCGCCATATGATGCATGTGTATTAAGTTAGCATGATACAACTTATCGCACGAAGATAATTATGAAGAATCACATGTAGAATTATAAAGACTTTACTATGAAAGCACAAATGGGTTATTCTTCTGCTTATCGAGCAACCTGCACAGCTTGTTAGGATCGAATTTTTCTCTCTTGTTTGGCAGTTGTCCCAACAGGTCACAAGAAAACTATACATATATCCAACTGCCATCCCAACAGGTCACAAGACAACTGCATACATATATGGCTGTCATCCTGACAGGCTATATTTTAACCTCACCCGGTGTGACTATTGTCTTGACAGGTCACAAGAAACCCACATATACATATATATAAATATATATGACTATCATCCGACAGGTCATATATTAAAACAAACTCATTAATTATACCCACCTTACCATACATGACTGCCGTCTTAACAAGCAACCTTGAATGCTAACTCTGATGGGTAAGGGGTGGGATGATTTAACCAGAACAATATCAGGTTTGCAGAAAAAAACAAAGTTATCTTACATAACTTACTGACACCAATATATATCTTGAATAATTTCACATCTATTGTCTCATACTTACTCAAGTTACCCTTACTCTAAATAATCACTACACAATTACTTCATAGTCACACTATATACTCATACTATCAAATACCCAAAGTAACAATTACTTCATACTTACTTAATAGCTTGATCGATCATTCATCGATCAAATATGTGACTGTAAACTGGCATGACACATGTCTGAGTTGAGACAAAATCTCTTACATATCGAGCAGTATTATTGAGATAAACGGGCTCATTTAAATTAATCAACTAAGTCATACAAAATAGTTCAAGTAAATTTCTAGACCACACTTCAGTAGTGTTAGAGCCAAAGAAATTTAAAATGATTTAATATTCGGAGGCATGAATATGCATAATTTGAAAAATAAGAGTAACAATCTATTACATTATACACATTGAAGTTTTCTCAAACAGATATTACAGGATATAAAAACTTATTTGGGATACATAGAGAGCCTGGGTTAAGAACAGTTCACGCTGGTAGAATTCAACAGCTACAGAATGAGCGAGCCTTCATCCAATTCGTGATAAATAATAATAAAAAAAAAAAAAAAAACCCCCCAACGAGTTTAAAATTCAACAAAACGAGTAACAACATCTTTGCAACAATCCTATTACTAGAACAAAAAAAAAAAAAGCCTACATCTGATGAGGGATTAAGGCATTAAAAGCAGATTTAATCCACAAGACAGATCCAATATACACTCCGGGAAATGACATACTATCCATCAAGCCCAATAGCAACACAACGACAAAGCAATGGTCAATTAATAACTCAAAGTGTCTACTGAGAATTGTAGAAGCAGTTTCTAAACAGGTGACATGGCAAATTATGGCCGTAGTGAGTACAGAAACCATTCACTTAGAAGATCCCATAAGGGCATTAGTGACATCCTGACAAAGGTATACCCAACTTCTGACTAGGTGATCACATTACATGCCCAATGTAATCAACCTGACAAGGACGACTGAGATACATGTATTGGTACCTGAATACTAATAATGCATAAGCCTCAAGAAAAGGATTTAGCAACAAGATCTGGTTATCGAACAATCTCAAATCAC
>CAJVPY010000450.1:0-26961 GCA_910591965.1 Dentiscutata erythropus | reverse complement strand
TTTCTTATGATTTATTATAAGATTTACAACATAAAAATTGATTTTCTGAAGATCTTTGTTTTTGTCAATTTCATTCCTTTTTGGCCCACATATATATATATCATTTAATTTTGGGTTCGTACACTTTAACGTTTTTGATTGATCATACAGTGAAACCTCTCTAAGTGCACGCACTCGGGACCAGAATTTAATGATATGCACCTAGAGAACAATAAGAAAATGTGCATTTATTGAGATCATGCATACGTTTGGGCCAAAATCTGTTGTGCACTTAGAGAGGGTGTGCACTTATAGAGGGTGCACTTAGAGAGGTTTCACTGTATTTAGAAAATGTGATCGATATGGGATTTTTGAGTTTGTGCACTTTACTGTTTTGGATTGGTCATATCCAAAAAAATGGATCAGAGATATAAAAGTGGCTTTCCACGTGACTCACGTGACAATTGCTAAAGACCTTGACGACTGTATCGAAGCCTGGAACCTACCAAACCCTAGTTTGAAAAAAGAGCCATACTTAGCTCACAACCAAGGCCTAACAACAATCATTATAAGTATAATTTGAGTTATAATTATCTTAGCCGCCAAACACGCCGCAGCAAGACTCGAAAAGACTTTGAGACTCGGACCAAGTCTTCCACGCCTCTTTCCACCTGCCAAATCGAAGTCTTTAGGGTCTTTAGACCATAGATTAGTAGTTGTATTGCTCATATTTAGCTAATTTTAGATCTAACGATTAAGTCACACTTTCACATCGTGCATAATTCTGTTTATGCTAAAAATACTTTTTTATGATTTAATTCACATATCTCTTATGAGAGCAGTATAAAAAATTATTTTTAGAATGAGCAGAATTATGCACCGCAATACTCTGGACACCCTAACGTTTGCCATTTCATAGTAATTAGATTTTAAAAAAATTTATTGGACGGGTTCATATAAATACTAAATTTTCGCTTTTGGACATTATTTTTTTAAAACCTTATTAGAGCTTTTAATTATTAAAAGTTTGGTAGACTTTATTTATTAATTTACAATACTGTATCCTAGTAATTTATCATTCAGAGAATTTTTAATTCATCAAGGTTTTGGGCCACAAAGAAATAAACGAGGCGTCTATAACTTCAATGATAATTACTCATGGAATGCCGGCTAATATGAAACTTAAATGCCTCATCAACCACAAATAGAAATATGCTAATAAATCTATATAAAAAGTCAATAAAAAAGTATATACAGTATTGCTAAATTTGTATTATAAATAAAAATGGAACTTTTGCATATATTGTATGATCGTCAATACTACAATCTATAATCCTACAAGTATAGAATTGCAGAATTGCTAAAATTATTAATGATCATCAATTGTGGAACTGTGGTAATTACGTCGTCAATTCTAGATGTAGGATTGTAGAATTACTAAAATTATTAATGATCTTCAATTCTAATCGCAGATCAGTTTTAGAACTATTTCTACACATGTAGAATTAATTCTCCTGCATCACTAGTAACTACACAGTTACTATGCAGTTACTGTGCATTAAGAGTTTCAAAGTTTCTGTATAGGTGATTATAGTCAATTTAGCATTGATGAAAAAATCATCTTATTCGAATTTTTAAATTTTGATTTGGTCGATTCTTAGTTATATATATATATAATTAAGGAAAACTAGGCAATTTTACCAAGTTGTTTGACGGGAAATTCAAGATATTTATTAATTTTAAATATTAACTTTACATAGCTTCGGCTAAGTCGAGTCAACAAATTTTGGTCGACTGAAAACATTAATCAGAAGATTGTCAATTACGCAAATTGGCGAATTGAATTCAGGCATGTGACCTTGATTGTATATATAAATTTGGGATTGAAATTTTGAATAACGCAAATCATTTTCACAAAACCCTTCTCAAACGGTGGATGTGCATTACGGACGTTTTTCAATATGATAACATTACCAAATGAATGTTACTACCTAATATTTAATAACTTTCAGTCTAATTATAAAAGGTTGTTTTCATGTGCTCTTGTAAACCGTCAATGGTGTAGAATTATTATCCCAATATTGTGGTGCGAACCGAAACTCCACTTTAAAGATAAAAGACTTATAGAAATATTACTTTTAGCATTAAATACTCAAGAGCAAACTCTATTAATTCCTTTTAAAATCACTATTCCGAGTCACCCAAAACCGCTATTTGAATATACAAGTTATATCACATCCGTTAACAATCGTTTATATGATGGTATTAGAAACTGGCTTTGTGATAGAGACTATAAAACAGGAGCTAATCTTGAAAATGCCGTAAGATGTTCATTGATTTTGATGTTTCTACGAACTAGTAAGAATCTTAAACATTTAAGCCTTAATGAAATTATTTGCAATCAAATGATATTTGAAAATCTTTGTGAGAACACAACTGTTACCTCTATGGAGTTATATATAACTAGGTTCCATCTTAAATCTAAAACAATAGATATATTAGTAAAAATTCTTTATAAGAATTTTACTTTAACTTCTTTGAATCTTAAATGTAATAAACTTGGATCAAATGAAGGAAAAGCATTAGCATATGTACTTTGCAAGAACGCTACTCTGACTTATTTAGATCTTTACGAAAATAATCTTGGATCAGAAGGAGGAAAAGCACTAGCATATGCACTTTGCAAGAACGCCACTCTGACTTCTTTGAATCTTTACGGTAATAATCTTGGACCAGAAAGCGGAAAAGCGTTAGCAGATGTGCTTTGCAAGAATACTACGCTGACTTCTTTGAATCTTAGTAAGAATGATCTTGGATCAAACGGAGGTAAAGCATTAGCAGATGCACTTTGCAAGAATATTACGTTGACATCTTTGAATCTTAGTTCTAATAATCTTGGATCAGAGGGAGGAAAAGCGTTAGCAGATGTACTTTACAAGAACACTACGCTGACTTCTTTGAATCTTTATAATAATAATCTTGGACCAGAAGGAGGAAAGGCATTAGCGTATGCTATGTGCAAGAACACTACGCTGATTTCTTTGAATCTTGGATATAATCAACTTGGAATAGAAGGAGACACCACCTTGGCTTCTTTGATTCCAAATAATAACAATATTAAATTTAGAATAAGCCCAAAAAAATTAAAGAATAGAAATTTCATAATAACAAACTAACATGACAATAGCTCATCATACAGTTAAATATAATTACGGAAATTATAAAAACACATAATAAGTAAATCTTATCTTTCTGCTATTTATAAGAGCTCATATTGCATCGCCTGGATTAGCAAAAAATTTACATTTACAATTGATGGTAACGCTTACAAACAGGGATGGCACGTTATTATATTGGACATTTGATAATTTGGACATTTGGACAATGTCTAATTATCCAAATAATTTGATTGGACATAGTAACTTTTTTATTGACATTAAAAAAAATTAATTTAATCTTGGCCTAAATTAAACTTAATTCGGACCAATATTCACTAATACAAAATATATCTGATTTACTGTATATTTATAAAATATACTGATAGTAATAATAATAATTATTATTATTATTAGAAAATATGCATGAGTACGTACGTATTGACCTATTGAATCAGCTTAAATTCCATTTTACTTACAACATGTTTATATATGAACATACTCACACTAGATAGTTATAAAAATATATATTTTGTATTGCCCTAGTGAAATATGATTAATCAAATAGAATGTTAGAAACTGTAAAATGATTTGTATTTCAAAAAAAATAATGCAACAGTTGATTTTATTTTTAATTTTAAAATGAAGGCATATTATAAAAGAAAACACGCCAAATAAATAAAGTAGCCAAGGTCGACACTTTGAATTAGAAACATTCATCGATAAATTAACATTGTAAATTAAAGAGAAAAAAAGTTTATAAGAAATAAAAATAAATTGATAAGCATCATTATTGTAGTTAAAAGCAATAAAGCTTTTGTCGTCATATTCTTAAAATTGTCCAAAAAATTAATGGACTATTGGGTATAGTCCAATAATCTTACAATTTATTTGGAATCGTCTGAAGTGTTGGAAATTCAAAAGACAATATGATGATTTTTGTCAACATACTTTTTTTATTTTTATGTTCACATTAAAAAAAATAATAATCACAAATAAAATTTTATTAATTAGATAAAAATTATTTATGTTCACAAATGTGAACATAAAATAAAAAAATTGTGATTTTTTTAATAAATTTATGTTCACTGTGAACACCGTGAATATATGATTTCCAACACTGGTCCAAATTTCTAAATGTCCTATTGTCCAATTATATTTATTTTGACATTGTCCAATGCAAACCATTCTTACGAATTTATTTTCATAAAATACTTATTTTCAAACTATAATTCCTAAAATGAACTTTGGGATTCGGGGATTAAACTTATATCTAGAAATTAATAAAGGAAAGTCGATAATGAGTATTCATACTGAATGTCATAGATTTTTTACGCATTTAAATAATATATGCATTTAGATCATAAGAACTAATTTTTGATAATAAAATCATGGGAAATTTGGTATTAATGCAAACTTCGTCCTTGAAGTTGTCATAACGATTGAAAAATTACGTTAATCATAAAAATTTATGAAAGTATATGCATTTAGGTTGTATTCATTTGACCAGCAGTCAGAGTGCATGCACGAGTTAAGTTTTTTTCACGAAACCGTTTTTTAAACAACTTCTCTTTGAAAAATTAGGATTAGGCTGCCATCAATACAGCGTAAGTTTTTTATTAAATCTCTACTTCATGCAAAGTGTTGAAAAAATAGCAAACAAAAATCATCGCTACTCACCCAAAGACACGGATCATTTGATTCTGTCAATTTATAGCCAGTTTGTGTTCTTCCAACTCGGTCAATTACACACTTTTTTATCTTATACTTTGCTTACTTTGGTAATAAAAAAGTCTTTTCTGAATATTTTAGACAAATAGTGAATAGACTAGGAACACCACCGTTTGGTACTTCTGATCAATTTTAAGATTTTTGGTTCCAATAAAATCTTGATTTTTATTTATTGTCACAACGTCAAATTAATAAATTAACGGGATTTATTAATAAAAAAAAAAAAAATTCCTCGAAGATATAATGCTCTAAAATAGAATAACAAGCATTGAATGTAGTCGATTTAGCTTTGACCGATAAAATCGAAGGTGCTCTCAAGCGTTTCAATTAAATGATTAAATAATGATACTCAAGCATCACAATTAATGACGAAATTAAAAAATTAATGCTTGAACGTACGCTTTCTATTTTCGTAATCTTTGTTATCTGTTTAAAAAATTTCATAAAACTTTTTCTATTCACCAAAGCTTCAACTTAAGTTGCCTTTTAATGATTTTTACCAATTTAAAACTTTCGTTATAACAGCAATACATAGAATCAATTTATTGAATAATTAACGAAAGTTGTTTAAAATTGTTATTTTTTAGGTCGGGCAGAAACTTGTTAAGATACATTATTGTTATATTTTATATAAAAGAATATAAAGAAATGCTTAAGTATTCCTTTATTAGTGATAAATTATTAAAGAAAAGTTCGGTCAAGTGTAATGTTAGAAAATTTTCAGAGTAATGACTTAATTAAGGAATCTACAAGTTGCAGAACATTTAAAAACATTTAAAAGAAATTTTTTATAATAATGTTTGAAAATAAGGATTATAAATCAGTAATATTTATTTTAAAATTATAAGAAAAAAAATAAAGTTATTTATATAGTAAAAATTTTAAAAATCTTTTTTTCAAAAGTAAAATTTTAACTTAGCAATAAAATTTTTTTTTTCTCTTTAAAAATTTAAAAATTTAAAAGTTTAATAAAATTTTGGAATTGAATAAACTTCAAATTAAATATCTTTAAAAATTTTAAAGTTAAATTATAAATTTACAAATGATTAATTAAAAATAACTCAAATTTTCATTTTAACTTAGAAATAGGGGACATACTCTTAATAAAATTTTAATTATGGAAAAAAAGTATAAAAAATAATATTCCAGCGGTATATTTGGCCGCTGGACGGTTTAAGGGATAATAAAAATTTTTACTATTCATATTTTCATACTATCTATATCTTTTCCTTTTATGCCAAAAACGTTTGAAGTTGCTTATTTTAAAATGGCGTTTGGATACTATCGACGAAATCAAACTCGAAATTTGACTGGCTGTCATTCACGTTATTATCTACATCAATGTTAAGATTCTTCTGCTATACATTTAACATTTAATTATTCTCATCTATTTATTTTATTGAATATAGATTGAATTGCCATAATCCATTTAAAAATCTAAACTGTATTCACTTTCAAGACACGTTCGAATTCAATCATTGGGTAGAGGTTTTTTTTACATATTTTAACAGTCTCTCGATAACTGCTAAATGATGCAGTATCTAAATTTTATTTAGAAAATGTAAGAGGCTAATTTTTACTTTAGTTTTATTTTTCTAACTATATTATCTTAAGGATCGATTATAAAATATTGATCACAACTCCGAGATAAAATGCGATTTTGATAAACGAATTAGTTTGCTAACATTATTTGCATTTATGTCAAAGTTTCTAATATTCTTGGGTATTTTAGTTCCATTAAGATTTGATAATCTTCTCGCTATTTTGTAAAATTTCTTGAGTTCTTCTGCTGACAATTTTCTGGATTTTTATTCCAACATTGTTTCGTCATGTTCACATAGCATTGTGAAGCTTTCGTTATTAGTGGGCGGTTGAATATTACAGTCAGACCTCCCTAAATGCACGTCATCGGGACCAGCCTTAGAGCATGCATTTAGGGAGGGTTGCAATTAGAGAACACTAATAAAATCTTAATGTTACTATTATCATGCGATAAATATGGCTTTAGTAGCCTAAAAATGATGGATTTGATTGGTTAATAATCACGTGGTTGCATTTATGGAGGGAGTTTTTATAAGTGGGCCAGACTATTAGCGTGCAATTGCAGAATAAAGAACGTGCATTTATCTATAAGTCCCATTATGGGGCTAGTCTTCTATCGTGTATTTAGAGAGGTGTTGCATTTAGGGGGGTTGCATTTAGGGAGGTCTGACTGTATTAAATATTATTTGTATTATTTGATACTCATTTAACTTATAATTGCATAATACAGGATGGATTTACTATATTTATTTAGTCGGAGCAAAAAGAATTAAGGGGTAGTCCGTAGTTGAAGGGTATAATGCAGGTTGACATGGGTCAACAGATCGAAAAGAAAGGGAAGGATCTGGTCACGGTTACACACCACGTGCTACAACCTCAATTAAGGGTCAGGTGGCATGGGGCATGGGTCGGGATCTAGAGTCAATCAGTTAAGCGAAATTGCATGAATTATACGTCGCCAGAGATACGTAAGAGAAAAGCCACCGATCAGAATCAATCAATATATAAAGAATTAACGGCGGAAAAGTCATGTCCAACACTCTCTTTCCCCTTTAACAAAATAGTCTCTGGCGACAAAATTTTTCTTGATAAGCAAAACAAATAAATAAATAATAATAAATAATAATAAATAATAAACAACCAATAATAGTAGCGAAAAAAAAAAATTTTTTTTAAAGATAATAATAATAACAATTAATTATAAAGATCATATGTAAGCATAATAAATCCAAACAGAAACAGTAGTAGTATCGACGACGATATCTTACATTTTCAACCATGAGTGACACGGAATCGACCGCTCACGACCACGACATGGGTTCACGTATGACAAACAATCCAGCGTCGACAGTACCAAGGGCTGGGGTCGACACACACACATAGACCCCTTGGCAAAGGCATATATTGATGAGTCGATTCGATCGTCTGCCACGTCGATCATTCAGTCCATTAAACAATATATCGACTCTCAATTCGATTCTCACCTCGATAAGCAAAGGCAGTGGAATGAGCAACTCCAAGCCAACATTCTAATGCATTATCTCAAATGACACAGGCTAGCAGCGGGAGCAGCGCCGGAGCACATAAGGACACCTCAGTGCCGGAAGGTCACTCGGTATCACCACAGCAACCACATCAATCAACGGGCACCAACCTATTAACGGGTAAAGAAAAGGAAGCAGATCAATCAACAGGTAAATACCCCCCAACCCCAGTACTGAATGACCTTATAATGAAAGCATCTAGGGTTACTCTCCAGGGCCAGGATATTGGAACAACTGCTGCCGCTACACAACCCACTGTGCCACCCACTAATCTACACTTCATCAGAGTGGTATCTCAAAAGTACCCATTCTTCGACTACGCAAAGTTCAGAAATATTTGCAAAGTACAGGGGTTTTCTAATCCTTTCGCGGCAAGGACCGAGAGTATTCGGTTTTGGTGGGTCACTAATTGGTCGGAGGGCCAGAAACTGATTGAGACCCTCTCTGAATATATCTTCCAAACTATGGAAGGTGATTGCTTTTGGATATTATGTGAATCTCCAGAATTTCATGTACAAGAGCCTACTTTCCAGTATCAGGGACTCTGAGGACGAACCCACGTTACAATCAGCCGAGGGTAGTACGATCTCGATTAAGAAGTGGTCACACCACACAGCATTTGCAGACCTTTCTGAGTGGCTTCTTGCCTTCAAGGCTAACATGGACGCAGTCTTGGTCATATATAGTAACAGGGAATATGAGTTTAATTCCTACCGGGACCATATCAATGAACTGTGCCTTAAGCAGAGCTTCCATGCTGTAATGTCTTACAACGAAGACTATAGGGTAACTTTGGTTACGAACCGAGATTCAACACTCATTGATCGTGATGTGGAGGTTGAAGGCAGGAATTTCGACATTTCCACAGTGAAAAGGCTTAAGCATGATACATATCAGGCCACATGATTTGACATCAAATAGATGGATGGAAGAGAGATATGTATCAATTGGAACAAGCGGCATTGCGCAGACGAGAAGTCATGTAGAAGGGTCCATGCCTGTTTGATTTGTAGGAAAACCGGCCACAACGAACAGAGATGCTTCAGGAAAGTCGGTCTGAAGAAAGGGAACCCTTCCGATACTGACAAGGCTGGTAAAAACTCACAGCAGTGACATACCGGCATTCGATAAACGAACAATAATTATGATACAATAGCATAAATTAAATAAATAAATAAATATATATATATATAAAAAAAAGAAACAGTAAAAAAAAAAAAACCAACATAAACAGTAAAAAAAAAAAAAAGAGAAAACACAACAAAAAAAAAAAAAAAACAAAAAAAAAAAAGAGAAAGGAGAGCGACAATAATTACCAGCACGTTCCTTTATGCACATGTTCGATCAATAAACAATCTAGGTGGTAGCCTGCAGCGTTCAAACAAGGGTTGCATATAATTATGTTAAAACGGCACATGAACAATGGCGGTAACAACAGTGACACATGTAGTGACATCTCTAACAATTACAACGACGGAAACAGGGTCCCATGCGTTGCTTCAATGGTTTCCCACACATTGTATTCTGCGGATATCAAGTCCTTTATTTGGATTAATTGAATAGGAAGCGCATCAAAAGGACAATGGTTGTGTGCCGCCACCCTGTGCCAAAGGGATACATGTATAAAAGGAAAAAAAAAAAAAAAAAGAGAGGAATTAAATAACACCTTCGCTAGCCGGCATTCTTCTAATCGAAAGAAAAAAAAACAAAACAAATCACAATGATAACAGAAGTAAACATATAAGTAACCAAAGAAAGAAAAAAAAAAAAAAAAAAAAAGTAAGAACCCATGATGCTGATAAGAGAAAATGGGGTCAACTATAGCTCACATCGGTGTATAAGTATAGTCACTGATGCCACATTATTAATCACCGTCTCCATAAATAGGCGAGGTAATTTGGATTAAACACCAAGCCCAGTATAAGGCAGCGCGAGGTATCACAATATTCGAGGCCCCCAATCTTCAGTCAGTAGAGAGCACGATTTCAGCTATCCCTCCACGTCGGATGCCCATGACACCGACGGAAAAGGAAATTTTCAAGCAACTTGATCCTGGCGTCTTCAACATTTCCACACCTATTAACGGCAAAGCGTTTGGACACCTCACAAGTAGCCACTCTAATCGCCCATTTATTACTTACTTGATGGAAGGCCTCAACATGGGGTTTAGATTCAATTTTTCGGGCCGCAGGGCCAAAGTTATTCAAGAAAATTTGAAGACAATTGAGCTCGGCCCACTTTCCTTCAAGCGGTATATTCAGGATGAACTAACCCAAGGATGGATGTGTGGGCCCTTCTCAATACACCAACCACCATGTCCGATGTTTCAGGTTAACCCTTGCGGTTTGGTGGAAAAGAAAGATACAAACCTGAAGGCATACTGTATAAAATCACATCTCTCGGCACCTTTTGGTGCCAGCATAAACGATGGCATCAATAGAATTGAATTTAGTACACAGTATGAGACTATAAGCTATGCGATTAAATGGATCACATATTACGGGAAAGGGTGCATTCTATTGAAGATAGATATCAAGGATGCTTATAGAATCCTGCCCATTGTGAGGGGTGGCCAGATACCCTAGTAATTTTTTTTTACATACTATTCTATTTTTATTTTATTATCTTCTTTTTTTTATTCTTTTCCGCATCATTTGTATTAAGGCTTTGAAGTTGCCTATTTAGTAAATTGGATTAAGATTAGCATAACCGGTTGAGGACTGGTAATTATAACCGAACATCCTTACCTTATTTAGGATATTCGACATTTGGACATTTGAACATTTGGACATTTGGACATTTGAACATTTGAACATTTGGCGTTTCTTAAAATATTCAAATGTTTAAATGTTCAAGGCTTGGCAAGAGAAGCTATAATTAAAATTAGAAAACCCGTTGTATTTTCTTGAGCGCGAAAGCTATAAAAGCGCTGACTTTTTTCCCTAATAAAGAACAACTCAGTAGAGTTACAACTTCGAAATCATTTTAGTAGAAGTTTGTCCTTTAAAAATTATTATTTCCCTTGACCCAAAAACGTTCATAACAAAACCAATTGATAAAGTACTTTCCTGACCCGATATCTTGTTAGAAAATCGTTTTTATTGAAAGCTTCGTTAAGATAGAGTTGGAGTCTTCGAAATTCGAGTAGAAGTGCTCACTCTAGTTATCCAATTCACTTTAGTTATCCAATTCACTCTAGTTATCCAATTCACTCTAGTTATCCATTTCACTCCAAACTTTTATTAAGAGTTACTTACTCGATTAAATTGTTAGCTACATTTAAATACCCTGATATTAGTCTAGAGACCTAAATATCACTTATAACAAAACCCATTACCTGAAAGAGAACCCAAGTTTGCATTATTTCATCTCTTTTATAGTAGATTAGCTTGCTAACCCCGTGATCCATTGTTAGCGAACAATAAAGACCGATCATCAAAATTACCCGTGATCTCGTGACATCACCGGCAAAATCGAAGATCCGATCCCGATATTAATTACCCGTGACGCAAATTGCCAATCGTAGATTAAATTAAATCACCGATCGCCACCCGAAATCGTGATTTCGTCACACGTGACTCAAAAGACACAATACGTTCGAAATAGAATAGAAAAGTAGTGTTAGTAATAATATCGAAGATATTATTAAGCTAAGATTGCCAGTTTAAATAAGGGAAACTTATTCAAATCCCGGAAACAACATTGCAAGGCCCGAAGAACCTTAAAACCCGGACCAAATCTTTCCACGCCTCTTCCGAAGCCTTCCACCTTAAGGTTTTAGGTGTCTTGAAGCGAAAGATTGAATTAGTTAGAGTTTAGCTTAGTCAGATTAGCTAGTTTTAGTCCAAAATCGTTAGTCACGCCCTTCTCAACGTATGTAACATAATTTTGATTAGTTAATTGATGTCGCATTCTAATGCATGCATCTGTACGTACGTACGTTCCTATCGGATATGCTTTTTTTTTTACATAAATGCTTGTTTTATGAACGTGTATACAAAATAACAAAAAATTATAAAAACTCCGAACGGATCCACATAGCAAATTAAATAAAAAAATTCTGCTGATTATCCGAAAAAAAAGTGTTTAAATATAATGCTAAGAGCGAAAAGAAAACATGAGTAATTATGCATGTAATTCAATACTAATAAGCTAAAGATGTATAGTAAAAATGTAACAATTTTGAAATTACACTATAGCACCGGAGTTTGCTGAAAAATTGGAAGAATATTTAAAATCGAAACAAATAGAAAGCTTTGATCACTTGAAATTCGGAGATGTCAAACGTATTGGCGAAGGGGGTTTTGCTGTTGTTTATTCGGCGACTTTTAATGGAAAGACTTATGCATTGAAAAGTCTAAATAATAATTTGAAATTCGAAAAAGAAGAGTTCAATCAATTTAAACATGAGGTACAGTAATGTGATTAATATATTACTAACGTTAGATCTGAGCCCTCACAATCTTAAAATAACATAGATTAGGTGCCTTTATACGGTTAATATGAATAATCATCCAAATGTCATTAAATTCTATGGAATCTCCAGAGGCAAGAGTTTACAATTAGTCATATGTTACTGGTATACTATCTAAGACACCCTCTTTTTACAAAAACTTGATAAAAAGATGCCAAAATACAAGATTTAGCCTTCATAATTTTGGTATGATTCAAATAATCACGTTGAAAATGTTCACATTGCCGAAAGCTGCCCTTATAAAAGAATGTAATAACGACAAAGTTAGCATTTTGTATTCTCAAATTTTTTTTTATTAATCATTACGGCGCATTTACGAAGTATCCCAAAATTTAAAAAATTTGACTACTAATACGTAAATATAGGTTTAACTGAGATAATCAGCATTCCCCAAGTTATGATGCGTCATTTAATAAATTCTCATGTCTAATGAGATGCGTCGGGGTGTGGGAAAATGGGTTAGCATGTGGGAAAGATAGGTTGGACGCGTTATCAGTACAGGGTTCAAAATTTTTTTTCTGGGTTTAACATTGGTAATTGTTTGCTTAATTTCTCAAATGCACCATAATGTTATAAATAATTTCATATGTTTCTTATGAGGACATAAATTATAAATTTTATGTTCTCAAAAGAGAACAAAATATTTAGAGTTCTCAAATTTCTTTTTATTGTCGTTTGCAAAATGATAAGAAAATCAGTTTGCAATTGCACAATCGAGCGTTTGTTCGATCTGTAAAACCCGATCAAAGTTACATCATTTTGCAAACAGCGATAAATATTCGTGTATTATGTTCTTTCGGGAAAATAGCTTTCGGAAAGTGTACATAACCGAAACTGTTGGAATTGTACCAAAATATTATATTTGTTTTAGGTATACTATATGCATTATGGGATATTTGTTCGGAAAATACGTACTACAGTATAACCTCGATATAATGATAACTAAGATTATTTCTAATTTTTATGTTTAAATTAGCCCTGTTATAACGAAATTACTAATATAACGAAGCAAAACCTCAGCTTAAGAGCTTCGTTATATCGAGGTTATACTGTATTATAACCAAAATTTGCAGTTGCCTACCATCTAATAACACCATCCAATCGAATAATCTAGAAAATTCTGATCATTATGTCCAACTTATCGAATTTTGGACCATTTTCCTAACAAAAAATCCCAATATAATTACGCAATAAGCTTATATTTTGAACCAAAATTTTAGATCTTACGACAGGTAATTTCATGTTGGTATTACAGTACGCCAATGGTGGTAGTCTCCGAAAATATTTAAAGAGCAAGCAAAAAGATGGTGATTATAAAATTTCATGGGCCGAACTTATCCGAGTTGCGAAAGAAATTACACTTGGATTAAAACATCTGCACGAAAATGATGTAATTCACCGAGATCTAGTAAGACCCATTTCTTTTAAATATTCCAACTTTACCTTAAATTCAAATTGACAATATTCTTAAATATTGTATATAGCATTCTATGAATATTTTAATAGACAATGATAGGGCTATGATCACTGATTTTGGAATATCAAAACATTTAGATGCTTCTACTATTGGTGCCGTTTCAAACGCAGGTGTAAAAGGCGTATCAGCATACGTAGAGCCACAATGTTTTGTTCATTACGAAAAAAAAATAGAAATAAATAAAGAATCTGATATTTATAGTCTAGGCGTACTATTCTGGGAGCTCACAAGTGGAATTCCACCTTTTAACGATTCTCACAATCAAGCCATTGCTATAAAAATTTCACGAGGTCACAGGGAAAACCCCATTGACAAAACACCTCTAGGTTATGCAAAACTTTTTGAAAAATGTTGGTCTACTGAACCAGACCAGCGCCCCACTTTAGACCAAGTTCTAGATGAACTCGATAACATATCAAGGGAATCTAGTGTAGAATTTATTATAAATCGCATTAATACTTCGGCAGGCTTAGAGCATAACACAAATAGTGCCGTTTCGAAGAAAGTTTCGATAGAAATCGCAACTGAAGAGATCTATGAAGAATTTAGTAATCAACGTAAGATTTTGGAAGGTGGATCTGGGATAGTTTATGAGACCAAGTGGAAAAGCCAGGGAATGATGGTTGCTCTCAAGAGGTTATTAGAAATAGTCTTAAATCCGCAGGAAGAAATAAATAAGATATTGGCCGGAAGCTATCAAAATATTCGAGGGTGCGGTCAAGTGATTTCTGACTTATTTTCCGGAATGTTAAAAATATTTGGTTCTTTTTCCAAACCCTTTTTTCTTTTAATTGTTCTTTTTTTTGCGGGGATAATTTTCTATTTCTTAATAATTAATCACACAAATTCTGACATATCTTCTACAAAGTTAGAAATTTGGGGGATTTTTTCCAATCCCTTTTCTCTTTTAGCTGTCTTCGTAGGTGCAATTTCCTTTTTGTCCTTAAGAAATCATACTCTTATTTGCGACATATCATCCAGAATCTATCAAAATATTCAAGGGCGTGGTCAAGTGATTTCAGTCATATTTACTAGAATGTTGGAAAATTTTGGTTCTTTTTCCAAACCCGTTTTTCTTTCAATTGCTCTTTTTTTTGCGGGAATAACTTTCTTTTTTTTCTCAAGAACCAGTCACATATTTTCCAATATATTTTCCAGAATGTTAGAAATTTTTGGTTATTTTTCCAATCCCTTTTTTCTTTCGCTTGTCTTTTTTTTCATAGGTGCAATTTCTTTATTTTCCTTAAAAAATAGTAACTTTATTTCCAACATATCCTCCAGAAGCTATCAAAATATTCGAGGGCGCGGTCAAGTGATTTCAGTCATATTTACCAGAATGTTGGAAATTTTTGGTTCTTTTTCCAAACCCGTTTATCTTTCAATTGCTCTTTTTTTTGTGGGGATAATTTTCTTTTTTTCAAGAAACAATCACATAATTTTTGACATATTCTCTACAAAGTTAGAAATTTGGGGTTTTTTTCCAATCCCTTTTCTCTTTTAGCTGTCTTCGTAGGTGCAATTTCCTTTTTGTCCTTAAGAAATCATACTCTTATTTGCGACATATCATCCAGAATCTATCAAAATATTCAAGGGCGTGGTCAAGTGATTTCAGTCATATTTACTAGAATGTTGGAAATTTTTGGTTCTTTTTCCAAACCCGTTTTTCTTTCAATTGCTCTTTTTTTTGCAAGAATAACTTTTTCTTTTTTCTCAAGAACCTTTTTTCTTTCAGTTCTTTTTTTCGTAGGTGCAATTTTCTTTTTTTCCTTACGGCTACTTTTATAATTCCTGGAACATCTGATAAAAATTAATTGAATGCTTTTTTAAGCCAATAATATATATGATATAATATGATTAGCGATTTATAGACTTTATATATATAAACTAGCAATTCTACTGTGCGAGAGACTTTGTTGCCCGCTCACAGTTTTGAATCAACATGTAATATTATAGTCATATATTCAAATTGAATTGTCAGTTTATTGTTTAGCAATTTTGCATTGATAAATTTATCAACAGAATTTATTCCGGTTGCTCTTTTTAATATAAATAGACTATTAAAAATTAAACTGTATGGTCAAAGTTAAATTGATTAAATGCATAAGAACTTTATTTACAGGCATTCATTGGAGTTACTCAATTTCTGAATTCGTATTTGAACTGATTTCATTATTACTAGTATTCTTGCACATCCTTACGGACATACAATAGGTACCAAATCAATAAATGAAAGAAATTTGTTCTAACATTTAGTATTAAAAATAACCAATTACAGGCTGGAATACATTACTCTTGTCGGGTGGGCAAGGATTTATCAATTTTGCTCAAGATCACTAAAATAATAGTCAATTCGTTAAGTAAAAATGACCAACTGATAATCTCATTATAAACTTGGTTGGTTAGCATTGTTTATACCAGCACAGCTTTAATAATCTCTGACTTAGAATTCAGAATGGCCTGTAGAAGTTTATATGCGGAATATTTGCAATAATTTGATCTATATTAATTCTTTAGGCTATTCTCAAGTAGCACTTAATATGATTTGTTAGTGATAGCAAAATTTATATTTCAACAATTATCCAGGTTTGACTTAAATGATCTAGTGCGATGGGTGATTCTTAGCACCAGCCACCTTATTATTATTTTTGTAATAATATTGTGAGTTAATGTAAAGAATTCCACTACAGAACTTAGTATGTGGTCAAGTTAGCTGTATTAGTATTACCACGATTTCCATTATACTTTACTTTAAAAAATTCTGTTATAGAACTTGCACACACAGTGGTTAAGGTTGAATTGGTTTTTATTAAAATTCATAAAAAAATCTGTTACAGAGCTTGTTATACAATATGTGGTTAAGCTAGTTTGCATTAGAAATTACTGTGATTTCTACTGTGAGTTACTATAAAAAATTCTTTACAGAACTCACAGTTCCGTGATTACGAGTTAGTTTCATTAGGATTACCATGATTTCTATGTAGTTAAGATTTAGATTGTATTAGTATTATTATGATCTCTATTGTAGAATTACTGTAAAAATTGTTACTAACCCTAACTCTAAGCTAACTTTAATATAAACCATATGCTTACCCTAACTTTAATATTCTCAAATTTGCTTAAATTAGATTAAATAATTATTTATTTATATTATAATCAAATAATAATTCTATATTGCCCAGTTATACTAAAGATCAACTTTATTTTATATAATTTATGTTGCATCGATGCATTATAATCCAATATGTATCTGGTTTTTATATAATACATTATTGGAAACTTATCAGGTTTAAATATGGTTACTTTTATATACATGTCATGTTGTTACTGGAGACCTATTAGTAACCCGATAGTTATCCAATATAGATTCATTTGATCTGTGATATGATGAGAAACTATTAATATAGGTTACAAATAAGATACCAATCGGGTAACCGATATTAATATGATCTGCACCATATGTATTACCAAATGGTGCTCTATCTGCACCAATGATCTGTTCAGTAACCTTGCATATCCCTATAATACAAATATAGAAGATCTATCACCTAATAGCTAACCAGTAAGGATTCATTCAACCTGTGTAAATGCAGGTAATATTATTTATTCCACAAATTGAACTCAAACTGTAGTTTTAGTATATTTATATATATATATATTAGAAAGTCAGCCTATTGATTGTGTTAAAGTTCCCAATGGTAAATAATATTTGATTAACTTATAACTAACCAAATTTATTGCTTATTTTTATATTTGTATTTAGATTATTAAATCAAGAAAAGAAGTTATTTAATTGAGAGCTTTCTATTTATTATTGACATGCTACAATAATTCAGCAATTGCTATATATCTTCATGTATGTATGTGCCTAAAGAGAAAAGGATATTGAAATACAGGTTTTGGCCATCAATTTCGGACACCCCTATCAAGAATGAACCTATTCTTAAATGCTTGTTAATTGATTTTATTATTTGGGTGGGTACGTTCTTAATAAGGGTGTCCGAAATTAATAGCCAAAACCTGGAATAAATAGTAAAATTACTTTTATTACTGTTGTTGGTGATAGCCTTGTTACTCTAAAAGAAAAGCCAAAAATTAAAATCTAAATATTAATGCTTCGGATCTCAACAGTTCCTGTTTCCTAGTATAATCAAAATCAAAATTATATTTTATCTCGTTATTTCGATCAATTCTATAATCAATCATTAAGACAATATCTAGTTAGATAATAAAAATAAAGTTAAAATTAACCTTTTTACGTTTTCTAAATGTTCGTTTAGCCATTATCAAGTGACTATATTAAAATATGTATAAAAAAAAAACCTCTAAGCAATGATCGGGTTCGAACTAGAGATGGGTTAATGCGCATTTTATCCCATCTAAATTTTATAGGAAAATTAAAATATACATAATTTAGGTCAGTGTGCATAATGCCGGGCGGAATTAAGAAATAGGAATGCAGAAATTCCGAAAGGAAAATGAAAGACAAAAGACGAGCAGGGTTGGGGCAAAATTTGAGCGAGTATCCGATATCTCACGAAAGGAAAATGCAATGCGCATTTTATCTATCTCCAGTACGAACGTGTCTTGAAAGCGAATTCAGTTTAGATCTTTAATGGGTTATGACAATCTATACAGTATTCAATAAAATAGATAGATGAGGATAATTAAATGCTAAATGTGTAGCAAAAGAATCTTAATGTTACGAGTGATCGTGCGATCAATAGTTTTACACAAAAAATATAGAATTTTTGCGAGGCAACTCGCCAGAGGCGTGACGTTGGTGATTTAGCGGTCTTTTGCCCGTGACATTAGCATTAGATAATAATGTGAGTGCCAACCACGAGTTTGATTTCGTCGATAGTCTCAAGACACCATTTTAAAGTAAGTTACTTGGCGTCAAAGTAAAAAACATAGTATAGAAGTGTGAAATAACAATTTTTTTGTTATGGTAAAGAATACTAATTATACTATAAGATGCAAATGTTAGCTTATAAGTGAAAATATCTTTTTTCGCAAAACAGAGATCGATATAAATTTTATATGTGCTACAGCTAGGGATGTAATTATACTGTATAATATATTTTTGGTATAATAACCGGTTATTATACGGTATAATAACACGTGATTTAAAATCAGAATTTATTCGTATTAGAGTAGCGATCCGTAGCTTTAAAATCCTAGCTATCCGCATAATTTTAGAATCCTATCCGGATTTATAAAAAACTATCCGAAAAATAATTATACTCGGATAGACTCGGATTATTCGTCAGATATCCGGTTATTCGTTTTGGTGTATAAGATTATTATGACTATATATAAATAATAAATTATTATTATTGTTAATCAATAACTACGTATATTATTTATCAGTGACTACATATAACATTATTATTTATCAGCGACTACGTATAAATAATATCATTATAGTTTTTTATTTTTTTCTTATTATCGATACTTTCGATACTTTCGTTAAAAATGTCCACTTCTAACAAAAGACGAAATATATCTGATTCTAATATTTCCAACTCTAACCTTTCTGACTCTAATGAAATCAATGAATCTTCTGAAGAAGAGGTTATTCATTTGAACTTATCTGGTAAGTTCAGTTGGGTGTGGACTTTTTTTCGACAAGAACTTCGTAAAAAAAAAAAGGCAAATGGATAAAATATTCAATAGGTAAAATTGAAGTATTACATCCACCCCAAGTGAACGTTTATTTAGTGATGCCGGTAATTTAATGACATCAAAGAGAACAAGAATTTATCCGGAAGTTTTTAAAAGAATGATGTTTTTTAAAAAAGGAATATTGATCAATATCAAAATATTCATCCTGAATAATGTGTTATTATTTAGCGTTAATAGTAGTATAAGTTTATATAAATAATATAATTGTAAACTTATATGTACTTGTTAATTATAGCAATAGAGTTGTCGTTGTGCATTGAGAAAAATAAAATATTATTATCTTTATTATTATTATCGGATATAGGATATCTGCAAAAAGGATAACGGATAATCCGATCCGATTTAATGTCAGGATCGGATATATCCGTTTAAAAAATATCTGCGTTAAATCCGGATATGGTTATCCGGATCGCTACTCTAATAAGCAGTAATAAAAAATATATTTATACACTGATTTGCTATAGAACTAAATACATAAATTCTATCCTAATATTTTGATACACAAAAATTAATTATATTTCGCATAGTCATTATATTTGCCCGACTCGTTTCGATAATTTATAGTCCTGCCGAAGACATTTGCAATAAGATCTTTTTTTTTTAATGAAAAAACCTTGTTTGACAAATAAATGTTTTTTTCCTTAACGGGATGCTCTCAGGCACTCTTATTAGACAGTAGAAACATTATTACGTACAAAATCATTATCATTTGTTAATAATGCATGTGTATGCTAAATACTGTATTTCTGGTCTTTATTTAAAATTTCTCTCGCAGCCTCACATTATAACAAATAATCTGAATTACAAACAGAATCATTAATCAGCCTTGTGACAATCAAACTTTCAATCACGAATACATATACATACATAAAGTCTTAATATGTAAAAAAACAATCATATGATGTGATGTTCGATATATGATATATGAAAAATAAACATTACGTGATAAATACAGAAATATGGTCACACAGACCAATAAGAACTAAGATTTCGCAGAATAACGCCATTTCTATCGATACGGAATGGATAATTAATCATCCGGTTAATGGGAGGGTAATCATTGGTAAGAGCATAATAATATTTGCATAAAAAGTGTGTCATAATCGGTTATAGTTAAGAAATGCATGAATAGTTAAATAATTGAATGATGATGAATGATATAATTTGCATAGAGTCAAATGTAGTATATATATAAATATAAAGTATATATATAAGGAGCTTAAAAAAAAAAAGTTACACTAAAATTGATAAGCGTGATTTTTACCTTTGTTACCTACTTTTCTCTGTCGATAGTTACATTCGTAGTCATCGAGAGTAACATTACACATTTATTCGAATCAAGAAATCGGGAAAAATCAGCAAATTCTCCGATTTTCACATGACATCGTAATCTGCAAGGGTTCTTTTTGCAGAGTACAATAATTATTAAGAATCGATTGCTTTACCAAATTCGATTTTATTTTTAACTTAGAATCTTGAATAACCTATTTTCAATCTATGATAAACTGATTTCTAAAATCTATTTTAATAACTTTGATTCCCATTCTTAGTTGGCATATTCAAGCTTTAGAGATTGATTGATTTCTAAACTAAAGAATTCAAAAAAGTAGTAATTACATCGTTGACAGAAGCATATGCAATTAAACATGCGGTCAGTGAATTAATGGAGACTTAAATGATGGCTGAGGATTTTTTCTTCGGGTTCGTTTGTCGGGCCATAATTACTTAAAAAATAGCTAATTTGAACTAATTAAGCGAATTTATGAATAGTTAGGATTAGTATGAGGATTAGAGTTTAAATTAACTCAAAATAATTAGTTTTATATATTATTATATTTTTATAATAATTTTATATGCTCACCTATGCTATTAAAATTCTATAACATAATAATAAAAATATGCCCATCTATACTATATATCAACCGCTATGCTAAATTAGTTGATTGTGATTATCGATCCAGCTCATCCGTCATTGAAATCCGTCATTGAAATAATGGATAAATATTATTATGCAATTTTCATTATTTAAATGAGATTAACGTAGTACTGTTTGCGATATTTCCGGTGCATTATCATATTAACCTTGCGAAGTTAAATTCTACATTTGTCCTGTGACAGAGTCACGTACATACGTGTATGTGTAATACATGCCTAATGTTTCAAACCCAAATTCCGTTTTTATTGGTTAACGTGATTAATCTGGTGTTGGCACTATTAAGCTTCAAAACATTTATGCATATTGGAAGAGTATTGCTTATTATGTATTTGGTGTTACCATATATAGGAAGTAACATGTCATACCGATACGTATACACAAAATTTCGGAACTAATAGTGGAGTATATGCAGTATATAGTCCGAATTGCAATACGATATACTGTCATCGAAACAAGTTAATTGGTGAATATTGAGAATAAATAACTTATTAAACTTAGAACGGGATGCATGTATCACAGAATATGATGGTATTCATAATACAGTTTAATCTAATATAGATACAGGTAGGCACGTACGTACGTATTTTTAATGTACTTTCTGGAGTAAGAGACAAAATGGGAATCACCTGCTTTGTCTGTTATTTAGTCTGCTACCTAATCGTGACAATGATAATAGTCTTCATGTTTTTTATTGTAATACAGAATATTTATGTAAATATTCGTAGTGTATGTTTGATAAACAAACCCCTACATATAGATTTACCAGAAAGACTACCTTAAGTACGTACGTACCTTTATTGATTTTTTAACTTTAAGCTAATTCTAGCCCTGAACCTTACCTAAAAGCAATAATTTATATTTACTTTTGGCCTTGTATTACCTAAAAATTTAAGTAAATCCGTGATCTGTGCATGTTACAGTAATCTGTTACCAGGGTAAAGTAGAATGCATCAAAGTATCAATACCGTGACCCAATATCGTGTGTCCGCATAAAAAAAAAAAAATGCTATAGAAATATACGTGCGTAGTGTATGCTGTGTTTTCAGATTAACGTTGGTGTTAATCGCCTAAGTTAAAGTTAGTGTAAATACCCAATCTTTTAACTCCCATAATAAATTAGAGCGTTAATAGTTTGAAGTAAAACAAGGTAACAAAGGGACTTTCAGATCATTTTCGTACGTATATAAAATAAATACTATAATATTTATCTCGTTTGCCAAAATTTAACATATAAGACTGTGTAATTACACACACATAACTTTATCTGACGTGGCACAGCATCTTAATTTAGAAATTAATACAGCAATTTACTGGTTCATGTATATTAACACATGCGCCATACAAATTTTGTTCTTTCCTATATAGAGAAAATTAAGAAACTAGTGAATAACTATTCAATTGCTTGTGATCTATATTTGTTTTATAAATTTAAGAGATCGAGAATACCTTCTTCCCTTACTTTAACATACATGCGCACGTTCGTTTACCATTAAATTAAATTTATGATTACATAATTAGTATTCATTAAATACCCACATTTGTATGTACAATACATATGTACGTATGTAACTACGTTCTACGTGCATCACACTAAAGTACAAAAGTCAAAAAAAAGATGTACGAATATCATTCTACAAATTCTAATTTTAAAAAATTCCATGCAGAAAATAAACAATTGTTTTTTGGATAGTAAATTTGATTATTTGCAGTAAATTTGATATCACGCATGAAAAAAAAAGATTATTATAAGCCATTTTTATTTCGATAAGAAATTTATAATAGACTTTTTTTCCTTTTTTTTTTTTGTCTTATCTTTAAGCATTTGAAAAACAAGCTTTCTAACCCAAATCGGATACCACCGTATTTTTAGATAAGTACGTACTTTAACGTATAGTTATGAAAAAATATAATCATTTCTAATTTTTTAATTTAACGCTTTATTTAGCATTAAAATCATGTCAAATAATTCCAAAAATTCTCTTACTGACACCCCAAAGAAGAAAGTTCGGAAGCTTACGTTAGAACGCACTGACGATCCTAATCTTGCAACTATAGATCTAGACGAAGTAACATCTCTGTTATTAAATTCACATCAAACATATAACGGAAGACAATATTTGAACGGTGTTGATTTTCATTACGTTTTACCATCTGATAAACCAGAATTTGCAAGATTAACTATGTCCTATATATTAAGAAAGCATCTGTGGAAAAAAAATTTTTGCTCACCAATTGAGCAAAAGTTGAATATGGGTGCTACTATAATTGATATTGGGTAATTATAATTTTTTATAATAGTTTATAATTACTTATGATAACTGTTTACAGTAATATAGAGTTTTGGATGCGAAGCAGCCGATAACAGAATTATTTGTATATAATTCATTATCTGGCTGCATAGCATTCAATAACAGTATTATCCGGTAGCTTACGACGACCGAATAAAAAATTGTATCTTTTTCTTTTTTTTCATAAAGTAATATTTTTTATTATTACTGTACTTAAAGGTGTGGCGGAGGTCTTTGGGTGATCGACATGGGTTTAGAATATCCTTCTTCTACATTTATAGGAATTGATGTAGATGCCTCTAACTTCCCATCAAGAGATAAATATCCATCAAATGTCTGTTTTCTTACTTGCAATGTAACACATGGAGTCCCATTTCCTCCAAATATTTTTGATTTTGCTCATATAAGCATGATGTGGTGTGCTTTTTCTGAGCCGCAATGGATTTCATTAATCAAAGAACTCGTTAGAGTTTTAAAATACGATGGATGGATTGAATTTGTTAACCCAAATCCATGCTCTAAAAATCCTGGAAAGGTTGAAAAATTGTTATTTGAATCTGGTAAGTATGTATCAATACAAGTAATACTATAGCATCTTACCTTTAATATACTATTTATTTATTTATTATTATTAATTTTTCTTTTTAGCTTCGAAAGCTTGTATGGAAATAAAAGGTGTTAATATTTCTATTTATGAAACTATACCAAAATATCTTGAGGCAGTCGATGAACTTGATGAAATAAATTGTGCTACTATAGATTATCCCGTAGGTGATTTGTATGGGTGCTTTGGCAAATACGTAAGTAATATTAGCATTATTGTTTATATCTTGTATTCATTCTATTGATATTAACAAGGTTTATTATGTTGTACATAGGCGTTAGAGAATGTTAAGCGAGTATATGAAAGTCTTGGGTTTCTTCCAAAACACATGGAAATATCTAATGAGGAATATAATAATTTATTAAATAAACTTTCCAAAGAAGCAAATGAAAACAAAAGTGTTTGGGAAATTTATAGATGTTTTGCAAAAAAAGTTCAAATTACCAATTAGCAATGAATTATTATCAACTTATTTTGCATTAATATTGTCAACTGTACTTCCGAATAGCAATTAATTTGAACTATATTCTGAATAGAATTATTTGTTATAACTTTTTGTTTGATTTTTATTGTTTTTATAATTAGGTCTTTAGTTAATAAATTTAATTCTACTAGTTTTTAGTTACCAAAAAATACTAAAGTATTATATGCGCATAAAATTAGAACTTCTAATATAATTCTCTTTTTAAACTTTTTTTTCCTTAGTTTAAATATAAGTGTATATACGTAAACTTCTTATATGCAAATATAGATTTTAATTTTACTATTTATTTACTATAATTGCTACAATTTTTATAAAATATAATTTTGTTAATTTGAAATTTTTAATTAGTGTTACAAGTAATTCTCGATATAAGAAAGTTATAAGAATGTTAAATCAGTCTATCACCAGAGCACATCCCGTGTTTATTTTTCACATATATGCACGTGTATGGATCCGATAAAATTAATTTTTTGAAATAAAACAATTTGATTGGATCCGCACACGTGCATGAGTGTAAAAAATAAACATTTACCAACAGCTTACGTAATGTTCAATGACATGTTCAACCAATCAAAATGGGTCACAAGAAGCGTTCGATGTGTTCTCAGAGTTCTCATGAGAACACTTTTATAAATTTATGCACAGTATAAATTTTTACTGTTCACTATTGAATTATTTTTGAGAACAGTAAAATAATAATAGCGTTCTCATAAGTATATAATAAACAGCTGCATACCGTTGTCATATCAAGCCAGAAACCGATTATTAATCTACGGTAAATTAAATAATTTATCTATTATTAAGCAATTTGAATTATTTTTTTTAATCCTAAATTATAACTATAGTATATATTTTCTATTTTCTAATATACTGTATATGAGTGCCGCCAAAAGAAAACCTACAATCGGGCTTTCAAGTATATTGTGTGTACAGTTGGTTATCTGTGTTCCGTCTATGGTAAAAATATCATCGGACACAGATTTCCATAGACGGCACACAGATAACCAACTATGCACAAAATATACTTGAAAGCCCGATTGTAGCTTTTCCTTTGACGGCATTCATATACTATTTGGAATTTTTTTTTTTTTTTTTGTAAAATAAAATCATAGCATGAGAACACTTACATCTATTGCTGTTCTCATAAGAATAGTATTTTGATCTGAAATTTGAACACTGATCATAAGTTGATTTAACAAAACCACGGTTTGGACCTTCCAATTGGATCACAAACCGGAATAAAAACAACCACAACTGTCCACGATACGTTGGAAGAGTTAGAAACAACGACCACGGCAATTATCGGTACGTCGAGAATCAACCAGACAGAGTAACAGTACACTTTTCGATTGTCACGTGAACAAGAAAATAAGAGCAACAAGCGTATTACTTATGTAATTTAAGCAGTAGGCCAGAATGTATGTATTTTATTATAACGTAGGAAATGTATGGAATTATTAGGAGACAAATTTGATTGGAAACATGAAGGATGTCAGCATTTATCATGTACTTTATCTATCTTATGACTTATTAAATATCTTATTCGTGATACATCCTTTTAATTACCCATCTTATGCAAACTAATTATTCCCAATGTTTCCCACCAATTATACATATCGCTTATATCAGATTTCCCCTTATTCCATTATTTACACTTTCCCCACCTTTCCACTTTTCAACGTATACCACCGGAAAACCTATTCATGGTAAGTGATCTTCATGGCGTTAAGCTATTAAACCTAGGTGTCGCACAAAAAATGCGCGGCAGATCTTCGACTTTGATTGGCATTAACTTTTTGATTTTTTCATTACAAAAGATAAATTTTTTAAAAATAAGCTCTACGCTATGGTAAAATTGACCCAAGAACAATTTTCAATTAATGGGCGGCTGTGATTTCATTAGCAAAACTCCGCGTAATTCCGGCTTAAATTTTTGATCGTCGTCTTAGCCAATCAAAATCAAGGATCTGCCGTGCATTTTTTCGGCCGGTACATTGCCTTGTGCCGGCCGAAAATTATATTATCGAAAACTACCGTAGTGTAGTGACTGGACTCGTCCACC